>LPNX010889236.1:203928-252520 GCA_001517045.1 Pseudotsuga menziesii | reverse complement strand
CACCCCCAAGCTCTTAACACAATACCCCCCATTCTCTCTCTCTCTCTCTCTCTCTCTCTCTAGCACTCCTTGTACAAATAAACCTCCTCCTCTCTCTCTCTCTAGTACTCCTTGTACAACTAACCCCCCTCCTCTCTCTCTCTTTAGACCTCCTCCTTGTACAACTAACCCTCGTACTCTCTCTCTTTTATCTCTGTTACACACAATTCTCATCACCATCATGTACTGAGAACCAAAACACCATAAATTTCCTCTATTCCTCAAGTGATGAAGTTAGACCTCAGACTCATATCTTCATACCTAAGTCCAACACTGCCTTTTCCTTTTATGAAATGAGAGTTACCCTCACCAGTTATGCCTCATGTCAATTGACAATGAGCAGTGCCACCGCCTAAACCATTTGAGAAAAAAACGGTGCAACCCTGGTAACACTCTGTCTCCATAGAAAAATAGTGGTGCTCGAGTTTCAAAAGGAAAAAGAGAAGATTCATGAATCTTCTAAAGATCATCTTCCTGACACCCTCATCCCTACTCCTGTGGACCACTTAGACTCGATATCCACCCTAGTAGGATCTCCCTTCCACCACATCCACCTTTTCCTGAACTATCTCTATCCTCCCAAGGGATCTAAGTATTGGTTCATCACCCATGTGTTGGGAGAGAAAAGTTATGTTGCTGCACCTAAGCTCTAGTCAAATATAGGGTGAGCATAGAGAAGACAAGTTGAATTTTTGAGGATAGGACTTGGCATGCGAGAAGGCATCATAACACTAAGGGAAAATGGTTGTAATATATCTTCTTTTATTATTAATGCAATGATGGTTCCTTTCCCATAAAATGTATTGTGTTATAATCACTCATTTTGTTATCACATTCCTTAGTCACTGATATAGAGTTACAGATCATTTTATGCCATAATTTTAATCTTGTTTGTTGTTTTGATGTGTTTATTGTAGATAGATCTATGCAAATTTAGCACCATAGAATGTTTATACATCATACTGCATGATATGTAAAATAATCATTCCAAACATATATCAATTCTCGGGAATGTTCTTATTGTTTTTATCACTCATTTGTTCTAGTCGTGAAGGATTGAAGCTAGGGAAACATCTCCTCTCCACAGGAGGTGAGAATTTCCTACAACAAATATGGCGACTTTGATGAGGAAGAAATTCAAAACTTATGAAGTTTCTTTGTTTTCAGTTCTTGTATCTATTCCAAAGTTCAATTTTTTCAGTGATCAGATCTACTAGTTTTCTAGTGAGATTTGGTTTCATTTTCACCAAATCTACTTAGATTTGAAACATGTCTGCTTCATATGCTTAATTTTCCTATAATTTTTGTGATTTGATTCCAATTGTCTGACACTTAACTTTCTATTTTTTTCTCCATTTTTGTTTTGAAAGCTACAGGAAACACCATGCTTTTAGTAAGGACAAGAAGCGGTGGCATCACGTATACTCAGTGGACAACAGACGGTGCCACTGCTCTGCTTAAGTGGAGAAGAGGTGGTGCCCAAGCGGTAATGCTCTATCACTAACCTCCTATAAGAAGTTATAAGTAGTGTTTTATAACCCTATTATTTCAAAACTTATTATGAGTTTGTTTTTGTTATAATAATCAACCCATAGTTAGCTACCTTAGACATTAATTAATCCAATTTTTGTCTTATTTGCCTAGTTTCCATATTCCACTTTATGCAAGTTGTCCTTCAGACATCCAAAGTGGTCAAACTTTCTAAATTTGAGTCATGGAGCACTTGGGAAACCACTTGGAATCAAATCTTCTTTATTCCTGGCCTTCCTAGCGCATGTCTGTTTTTTCTGCTTTATTGCCTACTTTTTCTAAGTTTTAAGGCAATTAGGAAAGTTTGACTAGGTGAAGTTAACTTGTTTTTTTTCCTCATCATCCTCCACTCTTTTCTCCTAAGAAAAGCATGTATGAGTTTTCCTTCCATCATCTATTAGCTTGTCTAATTGATTTTTCCAATTCGTGAGCTCCTAGACAGATTTGGAAACTGCTTTATGCACCTATGGGGGATTTGCTTAGATTTAGTAAGCCTGCTTTTGACCAAATTCAAATGGAATCCTTATGCATTCGAATCTCTCATATAATTATTTATTGTGGAATCCTATGACTTCACAGGGTTGGCTATTGTACACTTATTCAATACAGATTAGTGTTCTGCTCCATATTCAGTCTCCTTTGTGTGTAATTTGCATGCGTAATTGGCAATTTTTGTGAGTGTAATTGTTATAACACCTGGGTTCAATTTCCACATGGTATCAGAACCTTTGTCGATCGATTTATATCCTTCCAATTTGTTATTGCATGTTCGACATCATTGACTGGGAGCATTCTGCTGACTGAAGGGACAATTTCTGAGCTATGGATCAATCTCAGAAGATCATTTTGACTCCATTTAACTTCTTTGAATGGAAAGCAGAGATGGAGATACTGTTGAGAGAGAAAGGCCTCTACAGAGTGACTATGGAAATAAAAGTAGATCCCAATGCAGCTGTAGAGAAAATTAAATAGCACAACAGGAGGGATGAGGCCTATGGACTCCTGTGTCTGAGCATATCCAGAGACCTCCTTTTCCATCTTGATGGATTAACGTCACCAAATGAAGTATGGGAGAATATTGTTGAGATTTTTGGTAAGACAAATGAGATGAGGGGAAATCAAATTGAAAATGAATTGATCTCCCTGAGTCCCAATAGCTTTGAATCCCTGCAACTCTATTTTTCCAAGTTCAAAGTCCTTGTTTTGAAGCTAAAACAGTGTGGGATCAAAAAGAATGAGGAACGACTAATTTTGGCCATACTCTCAAAGCTTTTCCCTGACTATTCAGTGTTTTTTTGGACCTTCCAGGCCACAAAGTTGACAGCTCAAGCCTGGAAAATGCCTAGCCTTACAGATTTCATGGAATCTATCACACAAGAACAAGATAAATTGGTGATGATGGGCACCATGAAACCTTCTAAAGACCAAGCTCTGGCTGCTAGATATTTGAGGGTGGATTCAAAAAGCAAGAAGAAATCTAAGAATCCACCTGAGCAAAAGAGAGACAAGAAAAAGTCTCCAGAGGAGCCCCAAGGTTCCAAGAAGAACCCCTAGAAGAAGAAGAACAAAGGAGAAATGAGCAAGTGTGCATACTGCAGTAAGGGAAATCATCCTGAAACCTCCTGCATGAAGAATAAAATTGATATGCTGACCTAACTCCTGGAGAAGAATGGCATCTCCCTTCCTGATAGCTCAAAGAAGAGGGAAGGAGGATCAAATTTAGAAGACAGAGAGAGAGTTCATGCATTGGTTGCTGGCACATCAAGCTCACCTAGTTTCATCATTGATTCTGGAGCTTCAAGACATATGGTTTCAACCAAGGAGGCATTCACCTCACTTTACATGTCGAAAGGTCCACCAATTGTATTGGGGGATGACTCTGTCACTGAATGTTTGGGAAAAGGGAGGATTGATCTTGACCATGGTAAGTTCAGCAATGTATTGTATGTTCCACGTCTTGAGTCTAACCTCTTATCAGTGTATCAAATGACCCACACATGGTCTCCAAATAAGGTCATATTCTTCCCTGATGAAATTGAGATCACAGAGATATCAAGTGGTAAAGTCATTGCAAAAGGAGTTACAAATCACACTTCAAAGGTATACATGTTCTCACACTTCCTACCCTACTCAAACCCCTCTACTCTTATGATCCATGCTAAAGAGACAAGCAAGCCTTGGCATGAAATATTTGGCCACCTCAATTACAAGTATCTTTATGATATTAATGAAAAAGAAATGGTCATAGGGTTACCAAATATTAAGTTTTCCAAAGGAGTCTGTCAAGGTTGCATCTTAGGAAAACACCCAGAGCATAAATTTGAGAAATCTAGTCATGAGAGAACCTCTGCACCTCTTGATTTGATCCACAGTGATGTTGCTGGCCCATTTCATCATATGTCAATGAGTCAGGCCAAATATGCATTGACATTCATAGATGACTTTTGCAGGTATTGCTAGGTTTACTTCCTAAAACACAAGTCTGAAGTTTATGGCCTCTTCAAAGTCTTTAAGGCTTTTGTTGAAAACCAGTCTAGGAGGAAACTAAAGGTCCTCATATCTAAAAATAGTGGTGAGTATGTCAATTTTGAGTTCATTCAATATTGTGCAGATGCAGGTATTCAGATGCAGCATTCTATCCCTTACACACCACAGCAAAATGGTGTTGTTGAGAGGAAGAACAGATCACTGAAAGAGATGGCAACATGCATGATGGAGGCTAAGACTTTGCCACCAAATTTTTGGGCCAAATCTATAAAATCTGCAGCCTATATCCAAAATAGGGTGCCTCATAAAAAACTTGATGGTATGACTCCTTTCAAAGCATGGAGTGGGCACAAGCCAGGTGTGACCCATTTCAGGATTTTTGGCTCAAGGTTTTGGGCTAGAATTCCAATAGAAAAGAGAAAGGCTTTGCAGCCACAAATCCAAGAGCGTCTATTTGTTGGGTACTCTGAATATTAAAAAGGGTACAAGCTGATGAATTTTAACACAAACAAATCCTTCATTGAAAGGAGTGTTTAGTTCCAAGAAGAGCCTTTAGCAGCAGTGGACGTTGGAGAATCCTCTTCACCACCAGAACCGTTAAATGTAAGTGAAGAGATAGTTGAAGTTGCTGATTATGATATGTGTGATAATGATGATTTAATTGCAGATCCTAACAGTACTACAAGACCAAAATGGGCAGAAAATACCATTCATGCAGCTGGAGAACTAGCTGGAAATCCTAATGATCCTAGGAGGACTAGATCTCAGTTTGAGAGTGATCTGTGCATGAAAGACCCTTTGTTTGCAGAGAAATGCTACCTGATGTTTGAATCAGAGACACAGACATATTAAGATGCAGCACATGATCCAAGATGGTAGATATCCATGAAATAAGAGTTCAGCTCACTCCAGAAGAACAACACTTGGGAGTTGGTTGATCTTCCCCCAGGGAGGAAACTAGTTTAGTGTAAGTGGGTTTACAAAACCAAATTTTCTGCTGATCGTTCACCTTTGAAATACAAGGCCATATTGGTATCCAAGGGATACTCATAGGTACATGGAATATAATACAATGAGACCTTTGCACCAGTGGCAAAGATGGACTCCATCAGGCTAGCTTTAGCCATTGCAGCTTCGAAGCAGTGGGAGGTACATCACATGGATGTGAAGTGTGTTTTCCTGAATGGAGATCTCACTAAAGATATTTGCATGAAGCAGCCTCAAGTATTTGATACTAATCCATCTCTTGTGTGCAGGCTAAATAAGTCATTGTATGGGCTTAAGCAAGCCCCCAGGGCTTGGTATGCCAAGATTGATAGCTTTCTGCTATCACTGAATCTTGTTCGATGCAATTCAGATCCAAATGTCTATTTGAAGCTGATTCATGGTTCATTAATGATTATTGTTTTGTATGTTGATGACCTTCTCATTACAGGAATCTCAAAGGATGAAATTGCATTCTTGAAGGATGCAATGAACCATGCATTCTCAATGATTGATTTGGGCTTATTGAGCAAATTATTGGGGCTCGAGATTGCTAAACCAAACAAGGAATAAAAGTACATCAGTACAAGTATTCCTTGGATTTTCTGAACAAATTCAACATGAAGGATTGCAAACCAAGCAAGACTCCCTTCCTTTCAAGAGTTAAGCTTGAAGAAATTGATTCTTCACCTATGGTAAACAATACACTGTATAGAAAATTGATAGGTTGTTTGCTGTATATTACACATAATCGACCTGATATTTATTATGCAGTAAGTGTGGCTTCAATATACATGGATCAGCCTCATGAGATCCATTGGAGAGTAGCCAAAAGGATCTTTAACTTTGTTCAGGGAACAAGGACTCATGGGATCTTCTACAAAGCTAAATCTGATCTTGATTTGATTGGGTTTACTGACAGTGATTGGGCAGGTGACAACACAGATCAAAAGTCAACATCATGATATGTGTTCATGCTTGTTGAAAGACCAATCAGTTGGTTAAGCAAGAAACATCATGCCATTGCACTCTCATCTACAGAAGCAGAGTACAGAGGAGTTGTAAATGCAGCAACTCAATGTTTATGGTTGCAGGGGTTACTTGGTGAGTGTGGCTTCAAATCAGAATACTCAACTACTATATATTGTGATAATCGAGTACCACTCAAATATGCAATGATCCAGTTCAGAGACAGAGAACCAAACACATTGAGATCCATATGCACTACATCAGACAGCTTATGCATGATGGCACCATTCACTTACTCTTCTATTCATCTTCAGAACAAGTAGTAGATATATTCACCAATTTTTTTTGTGAGAAGACATTCAGCAATCTCAAATCACTACTAGGGATTGCTGATCATGCTGTGAAGCATGAGTGACGACAATATTTTAAAATTTTGTTTTACTGTGCATGTTTAAGGGAGGATTTTTCCCGCTGGGTTTTTGCCTCTTTCCTTGGTTAAATGGACATGCAGTATGTAAAGGGTGACTAAGACTTGTTTCTAGGCCCTATAATTTTTTGATATTTTACTCATAATTCAGGCTTAAAAGGGGGTGTTAGAATAATCAACCCATAGCTAGCTAACTTAGACATTAATTAATCCATTTTTTTTCTTATTGCCTAGTTTCCATATTCCACCTTATGCAAGTTGTCCTCCACACATCCAAAGTGGTAAAACTTGCTAAATTCGAGTCATGGAGCACTTGGGAAACCACTTGGAATCAAATCTATTTTATTCCTGGCCTTCCTAGTGCGTGTATGCTTTTTCTGAGTTTTAAGGAAATTGGGAAAGTTTGACTAGGTGAAGTTAACTTGTTTTTTGTCCTCATCATCCTCCACTCTTTTATCCTAAGAAAAGCATGTATGAGTTTTAGTTCCATCATATATTATCTTTCCTAATTGATTTTTCCAATTCGTGAGCTCTTAGACAGATTTGGAAACTGCTTTATGCACCTATGGGGGATTTGCTTAGATTTAGTAAGCCTGCTTTTGACCAAATTCGAATGGCATCCTTATGCATTCAAATATGTCATGTAATTATTTATTTTGGAAGCCTATGACTTCACAGGGTTGGATATTGTACACTTATTCAATACAAATTAGTGTTCTGCTCCATATTCAGTTTCCTTTGTGTGTAATTTGCATGTGTAATTGGCAATTTTTGTGAGTGTAATTGTTCTAACACCTGGGTTCAATTTCCACAGTTTCTTTTCTAAATGTATTTACTGTTAATTCAAAATATGGAAAGTGGTAAAGGCTTATTTCATTTTGTTTTAAAGAGATAGGTTGTTTTGATTTGTTCAGCTACTTGCTATGCTTGGGTTTGTTATTTTAAAGACTTCTTGGAAGTTATATATTCATATCTCTTATTACTGTTATATCAACTAAAAATAAATCATTTTACTTTTGATTTCTTCATTTTTTTTTTCATAGGTTAATGAAAGATTGCTTTTACTTTTGATTTACAAGAAAAAATTTAGATTGATCATAGTTATAGTTGAGGACGAACCATTGGATACTTGATTAGTTTCATAAATGTTCAGGCATTCATGTTTCTTCCCTTTCTTTATATGATATTGTCTCAGCAAAAATATCATAGTTTGATTTAGGTATTTTTTACATTTGAAGAATTTAAAAAAGATTTTAGCATGCCAAGTAGTTGTAGAATCTTTCTTTTCGAAGAGGAGATCTTATTTCATTTACTTTCAAGATTTCTCATTAGAATTCTTTTGTTTCCTTTCAATTTGGAAAACATTTCAGTGAGATTGTTTGGGATTTCTTGTTTAGAAACAAAAATTGAATCACTATCTCTCCTGTAAGTAGGGGATACCCTGAAAGATAAAGTGAAAATTTGAATTATCATGCTGCATGGTTTTACTTTTTCTATCCACACCTCATGCATTCAATTAATAATTTAAGATAAAATTAACACTAGTTCTAGGTTAAAAATTTTAGTAACTTGAGTGATAGGTTACAAGACGTGTTTTGGTGTCTATAAACATAGGATCCGTCATTCTATTTATTGTACTGCATCCCACAGGCTTGTAGTTCTTCCACATACCAATAGGTATATCGATCAACCTTTCATGTACTCGTCAAGTATATAAAAATGTATTTCATGTACGCGGTAGTATATCGAAAGGATCCGTCAAACGATTGTGCATTAGACAACACTAACACGGATTTGAGCTCCCATGTGCCTTGCATATATCAGGAGACACCTCTAGGATACCTTAAACCAATTGATAAAATCTTGTTGGTCATCTTGCTAGATAAATACACTGAGAACAACACTCGGGGAGCTACTACCCGTGTGTCGTCCAGGTAGTCGGGTATTTAGGCAAGGGTACGATCCCAATTCTCCTTGTCATGTTTTACTGTTGGACCCTACGGTATATCGTGAGTTGTGAAGAATTGATAATCCTAGTGAGGAACTGATTTTTTATCAACCCCTATTATCACCTAAGTTTGCTTGTGACCTTTATCTTGTGTATGAGTGATTTTGTGTGTGATTCTAGTTTAAAACCCTAGGTTAGGATATTTGTAACCAACATTATGGCTGAGTTACCTTTGAGATGATCTCAAAGAGTCCAAGGATTACCACCAGACTTTCCTCCTCTTGCAGGAAAGAGTGTTATGGAATCCACAAACCAAAATGTCACAGTTTATTCCCATGTGGAAGGGAATCTAGTTGTGGAATCTTGGGAAGAATTTACTTCTTATGATAATCCCTTGGTCGAATAGCCTCTCACGACTGATTCTACCTTTCATTTTCCAATGGAAGGTCAATCTGGATCATCAAATTGGGTATTCAATCACCCATATGATGATACCATAGGAGTATATTTTTTTCCAAATGCTCATTTCTGGAGAACTTCCCTGAGGCAAGCCATTTCTAAATATGGGACTAGTGAGCAAGAACCCTTCCTACTTACTCCTTTAAGGAAATCCCTTAGAGATGCTCTGTGAAATGCATAATTATTTCTTAAATCTATAGAGCGTTTACGTACTATGGGGGGGAATATAATAAGGAGGACTTTGTCTTCTCTTCCCTACCATTCCGAAATAACCCCCCAAGGATACCATGAAATTTCATTGTATCAAGTGGCTCCTAGTATAGGATTATCGGATAAATTTTCGATAGATTATGATTCAGGTAAAACCACCATCCCAACTCCTTCAGTTCCAAATCATGGGTCTGCCTCTAGTTCTCCCATATCCTCTACCACTGGGGGCAACCCCTGGCTAAAGTTGTTTCATTAGTTAGTGGAGTTACTTCTAGTGCAAGACAGACCCCTTCTCTGGGACAACAAGTAATCATTGTTCCATTTATAAAGACCAATATGGTTATTCCTCTTTCTAGTACAGGGAAATCCTCAGAGGTAAAACCTATGGTTAATCAGCCTTCTTGGGTTTATACTTACCCAAGAAACCAACCACCTGTAAGCAATGTGAATTATCAACCTACATCTTCAAGGATTGTTTATCTGTGGATTCCTTACCCCAAAAATATGTTTACACCATGTGGGAAACCTAATTGGTCATATATTCCTATACCTGGAGGAACACATATTAATAATGTTGGAGGTTATTGAGGGCCACCTTTTGTAGGACCCATCAGTGGAGGTCCACCTTTTGGAGGTCCACTTTCTGGAGGACCACCTTTTGGAGGGTCACTTGGAGGCCCACCTTCTGGAGGCCCACCACTTGGAGGTACACCACCTAGAGGTCCACCTTCTGGAAGACCAAATTTTGGAGGACCACCACCTGGAGGGCCACCACTTGGAGGTCCACCTTCCGTAGGACCACAACCTAGAGGCCCCGACCTAGAGGACCCCCTCCACCTTTTGGAGGCCTTCCTCCTGAAGGCCTACACCCTTCGAGTGGATCTTCAAGAGGATCATGTGCAAATACACCACCCCAACAGCCAGTGTATCAGTCAACTTATTGTCCTACAGGTATACAGATTCCATATCAATATTACCAGTATGTTGAACCCAATCGACAACTTCCATTTTTAGCAAATTTGGACTTGCGTGATTTGTCTAAGCTGATCAGTGATCCCATCCAAAATAACCCTTCATGGTCTACAATTCCAGTTAAGTTACCATCATACATTATTAAGTTTGATGGGAAGCAAGGGGAGGATCCAAAAAATCACGTTATGGCATTCCATCTATGGTGTTCTTATAAATCCTTAATGGATGAATCATTCCGTTTGAGTCTCTTCTAGTGAAATTTAACAAGAATGATTTCCATGTGGTACATTGAACTTCCACAACATTCATTTGTGGATTGCTCATTGAAAAGAAAAATTCTTACCCATTTCTATCTACCTATCTATTACAAGACTGGTATGGAGCTTTTAACATATCTTTGTCAAAATACTTGCACACATATATTTTATCATATTCATGAGTGGAGGAGGTGATGAAGACTCATTAAAGCTCCTATTCCAGACCAATTGTTGGCTAATTGGTTTACGAAATCCTGGTTTCCTCCCATTTCCCGTGATGTGGATATGGGAGGTGTTGTCACTGAAGAGCGGGCTATCAGTCGGGATCAATATCTGGATTTGGTTTATTCTCAGTCTAGAACTTTATATGATCTAATCCCTCAATATCCTTGTCCCAGCACAGATCTTGATAAGCCACCTACGAAGACTCTTGTTGATGGGGTTATAGGTTCAATCCAGCCCCCATCTACAACAAAACCTTCTAAGAAAAAAATAACTTCTACCACTGTTCCTACTCCTATGGGTTTTTCCGAGGTGAATGCTATTCAAATTACTCCAACACCCGGTAATAAAAATAATGGAAAATGAAAAAGTAAACATTCAAGAAACCAATAAGAGAACCCCAATACCATGACCTCAGAGAACGAAAACAAAGGTAAGAGGAAGTCTAAGTATCCTTCCCTACTGTGTGGAGGTGACCACTTCATGAAAGAGTGCCCTCGCCGTGAATACATTAATACGTTTTTGAAAACTAAACCTACACTGGTGGTACTTACTGATCCTTTTTCATCTCAATGACAATTAATTGACCACATGTCTTCACAAGGAACCTCTAATTCTAATGAAAAAGTCTAAATGATGTCTGCCAAAACTATTGATTTGACTACACATAGTCGTACATATGACAAACCAGTAGAGAAGAAGGACGAAGATACTTCTTCGAAGAATGTTCCTTCTACAAATTATTCCCCTCAACCTCTGTCTAATGGCCCTCTTATGATTGAGAAACCTAATCTCTACTTCATTTTATGCCCACCTAAGAGTATTGTTTGGAAATCTGTATTTAATACAAATGCTCGAGCTGCTCAATTTTACAACGTTGTTGAAGATTTGGCTCAAGAACCTTGTGCTATGTATACACTAGAGGTAATCCAAAGTTTCCCCATGCAGTGTAAAAATATGTTCACGGATCTAGGGGCCTTAGATCGTGATAATACCAATATGATTCATTTTAATGTAGAGAAATACAAGTCTGCATTACCCCACTAGCTCGCATTTCAAATTGTGACCAAGGTAGTTGGGAGGAAGGTCCATCATACTGTATTGGTCCTTGGATGAGGGAGATTCCAATTCAGTGTTGTCTATGTCGTGCAGGAGAGCCATTGGTTCTCCTGAACTTACGAAGTAACCTACAACTTTGAAATATTTCGATGACAAGGTTTCCAACCTCATGTTCTGTTACTGGCCCTATCGATTGAGAAGTGGTTGATGATCCATTAGATTACAATATTATATTGGGGAGAAAATGGTTTTATGCTATGATGGTTATCTCTTCGGAATTTTTTCGTACTCTCCAATCCCCTCACTTAGGGAATATTGTGACCATAGATCAGCATGATTTTTGTTCACCTAATGTTACCGTCCCTACCACAAAAAATATTCCTATGCTAGGACAATACCCTCCACCTTATCAATCGGTTAGGGTAGGAATTTTGAAGGATTCAACTCTTATGGGTGTGTTTCCCTTTACTGCTCCTAGTACGAAAGTAGAAACTGTGAACATGATTTCCACAACCCAGCACATTCCTTAAGATCAAGAAGTTGTTGAGACATCTTCTCTAGGTCCTCATGAAGTGCTTTACAATTCTATACAATATGTTTCCAATATTTACTATGATGATATTCATTTAGTGGAATTAGATCATTACCACCTACCCTATTGGATAGAACCCTCTCTCCCCACTCTAGACTATCTCTCTCATACTTTTCCATTGGATGAGTCTATTATGGAGATCATGAGTGTGGATGAACCTGTATGGGAAGATCATCACCATAGATCCTCTTTCCTTCCCAGTTTTAATTCAGTAGACTTTCAATTTGTCTCTCTCATTAGTACTAATATTGTCAAAAATCCCCAAACGACTGTATTGTTACAAGAAATGGATTACAAATGAAACTTGTGTAACATCACTCAGATGACTCCCATTGACATAATAGTGAAGCCTAGAACTATTGAACATGTTCATATAGGCTAGAACTCTTGAAATAAAGAAACTGAAAAGTATAGAGCTTTGTTCAAAGAGTTTCAAGATTTTTTTGCTTAGATGTACGAAGAAATTCTTGGGATCGACCCGTCCATTGTAGTACACGAAATCAATACTTATCCCATGACAAAACCAGTATGACAAAAAATTCGTCAATTCTGTCCGAGGAAAGCTGCGGCAATAAAAGCCGAGGTTGAAAAACTTTTGAATGCTGGTTTATTTATCCTATACCACTGAATGAAAGGGTATATAATATTGTTCATGTCACCAAAAAATAGGGCACTATTATGGTTTTCATTGATTTTCGATATTTGAATAAGGATTTTCCCAAAGATAACTTTCCTACTCCACATATCGATAAAATCATTGATAATTGTGCTACGAGTGTCATATTCTTGTTTATGGATTGATTTTATTGATATAATTAGATAGAAATATTACCTTTTGACCAACATAAGATGACATTCATTTTTCTGTGGGGAACCTTTTCCTATTGGAAGTTACCCTTTGGTTTGAAAAACATCGAAGCTACATTCCAGAAAGCCATGTCCTACGCTTTTCATGATATCAAACACATTGTGGAACCATATATGGATGACCTCCCTGCTCATTCCCAACAATGAGAGGATACCCAGGGAATCTTAGATACATTTTCCTTCGATGTCGTCATTAACACCTCCATATTAATCCACATAAGTGTGTGTTTTGTGTTGAACTAGATGTCTTCTTGGCTTCATGGTTTCCAACGATGGCATCTAAATAGATAATTTGAAGATAGCTTCTATTTTGTCCTTAAATACCTCAACCAATATTACTAAACTCCAAAGTTTGCAAGGGAAGGAAAAATTTCTTCGTCGTTTTCTGTGCAACTTTGCAGAAAAATGCATGGCTATATGTGTCTCCTGAAAAAAGAACACTCCATTTCTTTGGGATGACCAGGCCCAAAAGGATTTTGATAATCTGAAACACAATCTGATGCATTCACCAATGTTTCACCCCCCAAATTATTGAAAGTACTTTCATCTTTATGTTTCCACCTCCACTACTATCATTGGTATGGTTCTGGTGCAGGAAGATCTGAATAGCCAGGAGCATGTGATTTATTATTTAAGTAAGAGTCTCATTGACTCCGAAACCCGTTATTAACATGTGGAGAAGCTATCTTTGGCTATGGTAAATGCTGTGCAAATATTTCGTCATTACATTTTACTATGCAATACATTGTCCTCATTAATAAAAACCCTATGTATTACATTTTGACTCACCAAGTGATAGGGGGAAAGTATTCCCATTGGATAGTTATCCTGTAGGAATTTGATCTCATGTTCACTAAGGAAACTTCCAAGAAGTCCTTAGTTTTTATGGATTTAATGTGTGACCTTCCCTTTTCTCTCATGGAAGTTGAGCGTACTGCTTCATTTTCAGATGAATTTTTGTTCTTGATTATCACAACTAACCCGTGGTATGGAGATTTGGTTATCTATCTCCAAAACCAAATATTTCATCCTGATATGTCCCATGAGGATCGCTGACATATCCATCACCACGCTAAATATTACCTCATTCTAAATCACACATTATACTAGCATGGTATAGACTCCATTCTCCGACGATGTATTACACATGATGAGGTTGAAGAAATATTGAATGACTGCCACTCTGGAGAATGTGGTGGTCATATTTCTGGGATGAATACATCTCATAAAATCCTTCGGGCTGGGTATTTTTGGCCCTCAATATTCAAATATTGTCACGAGGAGGTTAAAAAATGCCCACCCTGTCAAATGTTTTATCCAAAAAAAACAACTTTTTTATCCAAAAAAATGCACCCACCCTGCTCCTTTACACCCCATAATTTCCATTGATCCTTTTTCCAAATGAGGGATATATTTTATGCATTGTAATCCTACCTTAGTAATGGGGTATGGTTACATCATCATAGCCATAGATTATTTCACAAAATGGGTTGAGATAATTCCTATATATGCAGAGAATGGTAGGACTGCCTCCCTATTTTTTTTAATAATGTAATAGCTAGTTTTGGAGTTCCACAAGCCATAGTCACTGATCACAGACCCCATTTACGTAACCATATGATGCTTGAGTTGAGTGTTAAGCTGGGTTTTCATCATGAAATCTCAAATCCTTGTTATCCACGGGATAATGGTCAATTCGAATCCATTAACAAAGTCTTGAAGACTATGCTTCATAGGATGGGTTGAGATAAAAAATCCAACTGGCACTTAACTCTTTTTTTGCACTATGGGATTATAAAACTTCAGTTAAAACAACAACTGGTTTCACACCATTTCATTTGGTCTATGGACTAGAAGTTTTCCTACCTATTGAGTGCAAGATCTCATCACTCAAGCTTGCAGTTGAGCTTCTCTCAAACAATTCTATCGAAGAAGAATGTTTCCTGTATTTGACAAACCTTGATGAGAATCGAAGAGATGTTTCCTTCACTAATGAGGTACATAAAAAACATGTTCAGGATCAATATGATAAATCTGTTCAACCTTGTGTTTTAATGAAGGTCACATGGTTCTGGTCTATGATTAGAAGCATGACAAACATGGAAAAGGGAAGCTGGAATCCATGTGGTATGGTCCCTACATCGCGAGTAAAGTTTTAGAGAAAGGGGCCTATGAGCTTGTAGATTACGATGGGATACCTTTCAGACAACCTCGCAATGGGTTGTACCTAAAAAAGGTACTGTTATAGCTAGTTTTTGTTTTCTATTTTTAGACCGTATGCTTGTTTTCAAACATGGTTTCTTATTGCTTTAATATTTTGAGTTTGGTTTTTGAAGTATTTTGATAGCATGCTTATTTTTATTTTTGATTTTATAAGTTTTAATTTTAAATTTACTTTACTTAGTTTTTTTCATACTTTTAATGCGCTTATTAGGTGTATGTATTTCTGAAAGGTTGGATAGAGATATCATAAGGGTTAATCAAAGTTTGATTTCACAATATAACCCTTTGTTTTTTAAGCCTTTTGTCAAAAAAATTAAGAAAGAAGTCATTATTGAAGTGGAAGAACAAACTACTCAAGTGGAGTATTCGACACAAAAACTTGAAGAGCTTGTAGGTGGACAGCAAAAAAAGATTGATGAAGATAATCAGTTGGAGTGTCAAGTGTAGAATTTAGAAGATGTAGCAGAAATCATTGAAAATGACACAGCAAATAGTTTTTAAGCAGATACAAACCAGAAATAAGGTAAATGTGTTTTAGAACAAGAGAAGATTCTTACAGATATAAATGAAGAAAGAAAGGAGATCCTAGTGCTTGATCAATTGAATCCTGTGACTATCAAATAAAACTTCCACATTATAGAAAGGAGTGTGCAAAGTTTAATTGAGAATTATGCTCTGTGTTTTCCTGTTCTGGTCATTGTAATTGAGCATGGATTACGAGCTAATGGAGATGAATTTTAGAAAAAAAAAGAGGTTTGTGTTCACAAGATATCCATTCACAAAAACCTCTCTCATTTTTGCAACACCTATCAAGGTTTGAAATATTCAATTTAATCTTTACAGCCTATGTTTCACCGTTTAAAAATATTTAATATTTTTCTGTTTTAGTCTTCATATTGAGGGGCATATTATGATTGATTGGAGACTAATTTTTAAAACCCAAGAGATATTTTTGTCCCTAATGGAACCATTCACAACAACCTCTCTCTTTTTTCATATAGGTGTCATGGATTGAGAGATATGGAAGCTTCTTTGAGACCTATTTTTCAGAAATTCACCAAATTTACCAAGAATTTGATTTTGCTATTTTTAGTCAATTAGTCGAAAGTTGGTTAATGTAACTGCTAAGTAGTTTCAAATTTGACCTAATGAAGGGAAGACAGAACTACTTCTTTGTAATTATATAAAGGGGTGGGGGAAACATAGAAGGGGTTCGAATTTTTGTACAAGGGGAGGCTTTTAGCTACTATATAGAGCTAAGTTTCAGAAACTCTTATGTATTTTGAATTACTGATTATGGTATATATGCAAACTATATGCCCTTTTTATCTTATCTGTTGGTTTCATTTCTTATTAGTGTAATCACTCAGTTTATAAATTCATTTCTTGTTTAAGGTTATTTCTCATGGAATGCTTGTGAGCCGTGAACAAAATTTAGTAATGTGCTTATGTTGTTCTGGTTTATGTTTCATATATGATACATCTCAGTATTTCATTGTTGCATGATTTAGTGTTTGTCTTAGCCTTATGAGTTTTTAACCTCTTGTTTACAAACTGCACAACCAAAACCCTAAAAAACCTGTTTTACTTATTTTTATTTATTGAGATTGTGTTGGCTTGTTCTTTAGTAGTCTGAGAACAATTTCTGGCACTAACATCTTGGGCGTTGTTGCCGGGGATGAAGCTGAAGCATACTTTCCCTAGGTTATTCATCATTCAACTGGTTTTGAGAGCTGGAAAAAACTAGCAAATAATTAAGACTACATTTTACCAAACAGTTCACAGTGTCCTTTCTACTTTCCGAGGAGGAAAAACAAAATCTATCTTGACAAATTGATTGGTGACTCCACTAGTTCAAGATGCAGATGCCAAATACCATGGAATCCATTCTGGCTCAAAGGTTTGCACCTTTCAATTTTTCCAATTTTCCATGTTTTTCAAATCCAATACCTACTATGGATGTTTGGGGAGATCGTCTTCCATGATTTAGAGAAAGTAAAGAGGATAATCCTCCAGATCACCTCATCAAATTTCATCAATATATGGTTTAGTTAAATATACAACATGAAGATGTGCTCATGAAGATGTTCATGTATTCACTCGAGCAAGATGCACGAGAATGGTATTTTTCTCTTACCGCTGCTAGCATTTCCTCACTGAAAGAATACCACACATGTTTTCGAAAACATTGTAAGTATATTTTCTTAGCTAATTTTTTTTTTAAATATTGTTATGAGCAGGATGATTTTTATAATAAAATTTCTGATTCAAAAAATCATGATGATAAGTATAATCAAGGATTCAAAACATATCATGAAGAAGTTGTAGTTTTCGAATTTGTTGAAGATGAAGAGGTAACATTTTCAAATACTACTATCAAGGAAGAATTCCATGATCATTACAATAATCAAGTTGTTGTTTTAAGTTAGGTTGAATATTATTCTAGTGATGAGATCAGCAGAGATAGTTTGGAATATTCTCATAATTATTTCAATAGTCTTAATAATCATTTGAATGCTAATCCTATTGAAGATCAATCTCTTGTTCAACAAACTATTGAAAATCATTGTTGTGTTAAAAATCATCCTTGTAATGAAGAAAAACATGAACCTTCAGCATCATCATTTGAAATTTCTTAGAATGCTCCTCGCTATGATGAAGAGATTGGGGTTTTAGGACAAGAATTATGTGATGAATTATATTCTAGTAGTTTTTGTTTTGATATTAAAAATGATGAAAGTCAGGTTGTTGACATTTTTACGTTATATCAGAAGTTTCGTATATTCATGGTTATGATAAATCTACTGTTCAAAACCATTATGAAGATGCTCTAATTTTTGATAAATATGACGATGAAATTGAAAAGAAAGACCCAGAAATGTGTGAGGTGTGCGGTATGGCACAATTTGATCAGCAGATTCAGGAATGCATTTAGTCCATTATCCTTGAACAACCGAAACCAATGTATGATAGCTATCCATTTGAAGACAGTGTGGAAAAGGAGGTTCAACTTGTTGACATTATTGATGATACTGTCCAAAAAAATCCGGAGCAAATTCATGCTGATCCTGATGTCTTTTATTGCCAATGCTTGCTTGATATTCATGGAACAAAATATTATTATGGACAACCTATCTTTTTCATAGAACATGAAGAGGTAACTTTTGGAAATTTTTATGATCCAGTGGCATATTATTTAGAGTCAACACTAAATTATAAATCCCTTATCTTAGAGACATCATTTGATGAAAGTGAGTACAAGTTGCTGGATCTTTACTCTTCATGTTTTTCAATATTTCTGATTATACATATATTCAGAGTTGGAAGCAAGTTTTGGTGGGTTGATGAAATTTTTGTCTGGTTACATTGGAAATGGGATTACAATTTGATTCAGTAAATGGAACGTTCCTCAAATACTTTTACAGTATTTGAAGGAAAGAGATTTGAATTTCATTGTATGTACCAGTGTGTGAAGGATTGAATAAAGAATCCATAGCCCAATGGATGTTTTGCAGAGTAGCAGATAGGTTCAGTTAAATGACAGAAGGAACTGGTCTACAAGTTATTGAAGCCTCACAAGGAGGACTTCATCCCGTAGCAGGAGCCAGATGTTATAGCTAGTTTTTGTTTTCTATTTTTAGACCGTATGCTTGTTTTAAAAACATGGTTTTCTTATTGATTTAAGATTCTGAGTTTGGTTTTTGAAGTATTTTGATAGTATGCTTATTTTTATTTTTGATTTTATAAGTTTTCATTTTAAATTTACTTTACTTAGTTGTTTTCATACTTTTAATGGGATTATTAGGTGCATGTATTTCTGAAAGGTTGGATAGAGATGTCATAATGGTAAATCAAAGTTTTATTTCACAATATAACCCTTTGTTTTTAAATCCTTTTGTCAAAAAATTGAAGAAAGAAGTCATTATTGAAGTGGAAGAACAAACTACTCAAGTGGAGTATTCGCCACAGAAACTCGAACAGCTTGTAGGTGGACGGTAAAATAATATTGATGAATATAATCAGTTGGAATATCAAGTGTAGAATTTAGAAGATGTAGCAGAAATCATTGAAGATGACACAAAAAATACCTTTGATGAAGATACAAACCAGAAATAAGGTAAATGTGTTTTAGAAAAAGAGAAGATTCTTAGAGATGTACATCAAGAAATAAAGGAGATCCCAGTTCTTGATAAATTGAATCCTATGACTGTCAAATAAAACTTCCACATGACTGGCAAATTTTATTGAGAATTATGCTCTGTTTTTTCCTTTTTTGGTCATTGCAATTGAGCACAGGTTAGGAGCTGATGGAGATGAATTTTAGAAAAAAAAAGAGGTTTCTGTTCACAAGATAACCATTCACAAAAACCTCTCTCATTTTTGCAACAGCTATCAAGTTTTGAAAGATTCAATTTAATCTTTACAAATTATTTTTCATGGTTGAAAAATATTTAATATTTTCCTGTTTAGTCTTCATATTGCGGGGCATATTATGATTGGTTGGAGATGAATTTTTAAAAAAAATATAGTTTTTTTTCCATCATGGAACCAATCACAAAAACCTCTCTTCATTTTCATACAGGTGTCACGGATCGAGAGATATGGAAGCTTCTTTGAGACATATTTTTCGGAAATTTGTCAAATTTACTAGGAATTCGATTTTGCTATTTTTAGTCAATTAGTTGAAAGTTGGTTAATGTAACTGCTGATTAGTTTCAACTTCAACCTAATGAAGGGAAGATAGAACTACTTATTTGTAATTATATAAATGGGTGGGGGAAACATAGAAGGGGTTCAAATATTTGTACAAGGGGAGGCTTTTAGCTACTATACAGAGCTAAGTTTCAGAAACTCTTATGTATTTTGAATTACTGATTATGGTATATTTGCAAACTATAAGCCCTTTTTACCTTAACTACTGGTTTCATTTCTTATTAGTGTAATCACTATGTTTATAAATTCATTTCTTGTTTAAGGTTATTTCTCATGGAATGCTTGTGAGTTGTGGATGAAATTCAGTAATGTGCTTATGTTGTTTTGGTTTATGTTTCATATATGATACATCTCAGTATTTCATTGTTGCATGATTTAGTGTTTGTCTTAGCCTTATGAGTTTTTACCCTCGTGTTTACAAGTTGCACAACCAAAACCCTAAAAAACCTGTTTTACTTATTTTTATTTATTGAGATAATGTTGGCTTGTTCTTTAGTAGTATGACAACAATTTATGGCACTAATAGGTACTATGCTTGAAGACATTTCTTTTATAGTACATTGTATATATTTACATTGATTGACTTTTTGGTGTGGTTTTAGTATTTCAATATGGTTTTGCGTTTTTGTCAGTATTGTTAATACCATGTTTTGGTTATGCAGATCAAATGTATTTTTATGGTTTTGTTGATGGTGCTTGTTGTCACACCCTGAAACTTGCTTCAGCTGCTTGGGTTTTTTTATTCCCCGACTCATGATCTAGTTGGTTCAGGAGAAGATTGTGTAGGTCTTACTAACAATAATATCTTCGAGTATCATATGGTAATAGGTTTGTTAACCGAGGTTGCATCTGGGGACATTGATCACTTGGTATTTTTTATAGACTCACAGCTAGTGGTTTTTCATTTAAACCACATCTATGCCATTTGAAATCCTACACTTCTTTGTCTTTTTTGGAGAGTGCATTTATTAGAAAGGTAATTTGAATATATTACTTATCGGCATATTCCTAGGTCTTGTAACACTGTTGAAGACTCATTGGTTGATTATATATTGGACTAGTATATCACCCACAAATAAAATTTGATAAATAAAACATGGTTCATTGCAAATAAAAATAAACAGTGAAAATACAAAAAAATTCATATGAATATCATTCCACATTTGAAAACATATAATCTGTCGTAAATAAGTGTGTATATATAAAAAAAAGGGTTTTACAAAAAATATGGTCTCAAGACCCTGCCTGAAGCATGCTGGATTTCATATATACAAAATGACAAAAATACTTAAGATAGATAGCTTTTAGTGTCTACAGCATGTAGGATAACTAGTGATGATCGTGGTAACACATGATGGCTCTTGCTACCCTCCGTAGCAGGCATCCAAATCGACCCAATACTCCAGCAGTATGCCTCTAGTACCTCCTAGGGAGGTCATCTATGGAAATGTCTGGAATATCAAGAGTTAATGCATTGAGGTTCTCCTCCAACTCAGTCAACTCATTGTCTCCTCTGTGGATGAAGCAGGCCCCCACTCGCCTATCGATTGGGGAGGAACCCCCAAGTCATGTATCTCCTACATCTACATGACATTTTTTGGTCTTGTTCCATAAAAATTATAAAACATAAAATACAAAAATAATTAATGTCTTGAGTATTCTTCTTACCAATATCGCCCTATTGGGAACTTGTTGGTAAGGGTATATCCGGGTCTCCTCTGAATTCAGTACCAACTATGCATAATCCTCAATCATGAAGAGTTGGTCATCTAAACAACGAAAAAAATTTCTCCCATACTTGACCTTGGACCCGTCACCACCAGTGCGGGCCATGATCTCTAACCACTGCAACATGAGAGGATCTCATGCTCTCAGCTCGGTGAAATATACCTGCAGCCTCAGATGAGGTTCCCACTCAAAGAATAAGGATTCCAAGATGGTACCATAACGAAATTGTTTTAACTCTCCCTGTCGACACTTAGTCAGCTGCTCCTTGAAAACACTCAGTAAATCCTCAGCCCAGTTAAAGACTATAGGCACCATTTCCTCCAAGGAATAGAGCATGTGTGCTCGAGAATCCTGAGGAACCCCTTAGCCTCCTGCATCCCACTACATGGTGAAAATCACTATGTGGAGAGGTAAATCCATCACCTCTTTGATTGGAATAATTTTCTTAGACATCTGAGTGCCCAGAAAATAGTGACAATATATGAGCTCCTGTGTGGTGACATCTCCTCCCCAAGGACTTATTAGTAAGATAGGTGCCCCACGTGTAGATAAAAATGTGAGGAAGTAAATCTCTTCTACTTCCACAGTAATAATGTTGGCCCCCACTTCAAAATACTATTGATTTGGGTTCCACATTCTTAGTATATACTCCAGTAATCTGTTGGGCAATAGGGCAGACCCAGGTTTAATCCTTTTATGTCGCACCAACAAAAGACCCACAGTGTTGGCCCTTTTAGCAACAACCTACGCTCAGGTTGCAGTCTCACCCGAAACAGCTATGGGGTGCCACAAAATTAGGTTTCTACAAGCAGAGAGGGATATTACTGTACCTTAGCCTTTAATAAACTTATTAATCAACAATTACACAGCTTGTCATTCACTCATATACAACTTCATAGATAGATAAACAATCGTGACATGCTTAAGCCACTACAGGGAATTCACAGCGAAGCTTGTTATTAGCAATGATATAAGTTATCAAATGTATACAGTTATTAATGCATAAAAGACAACAAAAAGAGAAACAACACAAGAAACCACAACACCGGATATAACGTGGTTCACACCCAGTGTAGGGGTTACATCCACAAACTGTGTTTTATTCAACTTGCTACAAAACCACAGTTTGATCTGCACACTCAGCTGCAGATCCCTTCAGTCCTTAAAATCCATGCACACAGCAGCAGGCCTCTGCACACATAGCTACAGATATTTCCTTAATCTTCTTACAAAAACCCTCTGCGCACACAGCTGTAGAGGTCATCCACGCACACAGCTGGGACTTAAACTTTCCTTACACAATCAACCTTAGCTTCGCCTTTCTTTCTTTACATCAAAAAGCCTAACTTTTCTTATTTACAAAAATGCCTATTTATACATCACGCTATTACAAAACCATGGCTTCAAACCATGGGCACCCAAAACCCTAAACCCTGGATTTAAACCATGGGTTCGTTACAAAAAGGGGTTCTGACTTACCCCGACACCCCTAAGACTATTTTGGCACGTAACTCTGCTTAAAAACTTCCTCAACAACCACGGAGTTACCAAAACTAATAATCCTTAGGGTACACGTCCCAAGAGGCCCCTAAGACTCACTAGTGGCCCGTCCCGGGACACTCTACGATGGCTCTGGTGGGAGAATCTTCTGAGTGAGGGTCTGGAAGCAACTGGTGAGGTTGTGTAGTATGTCGTCAGCTGCGTTCTCCTTTTCCACCAACTCTTGTAACACTGAGGATGATTCTGTGTTAGCCCTTTCCTGCGTAAAAGTGTCGTAGGTCTTCAAAAGTTTGAGTTGGCTCTCTACAGTATTACTCAATTCCAATGCTTCATCAACCAGTGGCTATAGAGAATTCTCCAGCAGCGTTACCTTCGTCCTGCAGGAGTCAATTTCCTACTGAAGTTCCTTGCTGCGCTTTACTTTAGCCATCTTCTGCATAGGTGGTAGCGTCTTGATTTCTACTCTGACTGCATCTAATTCAGCCTGGCGCAACTTGATGGTTTCCTGGATCTTGCCTCCATCTAGATGGTCCTGTAGGTTCGCCCATGCTTCGATGCTGTCTTCCATCAGTTTTGTGACGCTGGCCACATTATCTGATATCTTTGCTGCGGAAGCCTGGATGTCCCTATGGCGCTGTGCTCGGGCCTCTGGTGGAGTCTCGTGAGGGATGCGCAGTTGAAGCTCTGCGATCTGGTGCTGGTGTTCTGTCTTCAACCTTTCAATCTCGCTGTAAGACTACTGGGCATAGTCTCTCAGCTTAGTGATTCTCTGTTCTGGTTCCTATTCTTCTTGTATGTTGGAGGCAGAAAGACTCCGAGATGCCTCATCCAGTGCTCGCATCAGTGTAGTTGTTTTATCTTCAGCATTTTTCTTCTGTTGCACTACTTCTTCTAGTCGTGCCGCAAATATTTTGTTTTGTTTGAGGGTGTCTTCCAATTGGAATTGAGACAATTGGTCTTCTGCATGGATCTCCTTTGTAATAGCGAGCTCACAGAGGTGCAATTCTGACATGGACATATTTGTATAATCTATCTCTGCAGTCAGACTCATCTAGGACCGGGAATCTGCATCGGTCAGTATCAGAGATGCACTTGATAGTTGGCTTCGGTTATCTCTGGGTGGCCATTGCCTAATATCCTATTGTGTGGGTGCTGTAGTGCTACTTGTTGCAGTACTGGTCGCTGACTTTGCTGCTAACTCTTTTAGCTCCGAAACCCTGTTTTCTATACCTGTGAGCCCAACAAGATGTAGTTCCACAAACTCTGTCCATTGTTTAGTAAGCGTTCCCGTATATTTTTCTAGATCTTGCTCCAGCTCATCCAGTGTTATAGGGGCTTCCTCTTCAATATTTTTGTCCTTCGACGCTTTTGACTTTTTACGGGACTATGGCCTGTTTACCTCTGCTACTTCTGGTGACTTGCGCTTGGTTGATGGGTTAGGATCTGATATGGTTTTGATCGACTCCTCATCCCGGTTGTCCTGTCCACCATCTCGACCCTGGCCATCACCATCCAGCTGCGAATCACTTAGGTCTTCGCTATCTTCTAATGGGATTTGCTGCTGCTCCTGAGTGGTACCCGCGCCAATATTGGTAGCCAGGGGAACTAGAATAGAAGGTTTCTTTCCTATATCTTTCAACCAGTCAGCTGGCCATTGCTGAACTATACCCCTGATATCTGGTTCGGTGACTACATATGGTAATTTAAACCATTGATGTCGTGGATCGGCACGGTCTTGAATGAAAACATGATGTATATCAGCACTGAAGTTCACGGTGCCCTCGTATTTAGAGAACAACTCATTGGTAAGCCGTGGTGTTCGCACAATCTCATAGTGGATACTCATGGCATAAAAGACAAACACAGTGTTCGTCATCTACTGAGATACCTTATCTGAGGATATCCATAGGGAGGCATACCTCACTGCCCCCGGCATGCCTGGGTTTACTTCTACAAACTAAGCTTCAGTGGGTTCTTTCCACCCAACTAATGCAATAAGTATTAATAGCCAGGAATAATGAAAAGGTCTACCTTTTTCCTGTGCATCGCAGGCATCCTCCAGGAATTCCTTCGCAAGATATGCGGTGCAATTGTAAGTATACCCCTCAGCGCAGTTCATAGCAATCCAGATAACCGGAGCAAGTACTTCAATTGGCCTGCATTTCCGTATGAGTTTGCAGGCTAAGAGTTCAGCTGCAAAGCCAATGTGTTGTTCCTCAATCGTGGAAGTGTGATACCCCCATTTCCCCTTTGTCAGGCCAAACTGCTCTTTCATGGTTTGCGCGAGCTTTGTATCCTCATGTTTTGACGGAAATTCACTTCCTGGATGAGGTCCTGCCATTGGTAAACCTGTGATCTTATGGATGAGTGCGGCGTCAATAGGAATTTCCTGGTCCCCTATCCATAAATAGCCATCATGCACTAACGCTAGCAACGGTTTGGCCACTATAGTCACATGTATGCCGCAGCCGAAATGCGGAATATCAAGCATCTTGAGTAGGCCAGCTTTGTCCAGGCCCGCAGCCCATGGTTGTACTTCCAGTAGCGTCACCTTATCATCTGGGTATTTGACGGGGTGCAAGTATTCTGCTGGCACAAACTGTGGAAACTTGCCATGGTCATTTGTGTCGTGATCGCTGTACTTAAGCCGATCGATCTTCTCTATCATGCTTTCGATCAGCTGAACTCCTTGTGGTAGAGAGGGTGTGGTTAATGTGAATTGCTTTGTTCGACGGGGTGGCTGGTTGCCTGGTCGAAAAGGTTGGAGATACGGTAGCCGTGGTGGTGCAATGTTCTCCCTATCCCCAGCCGGGACCTGTGCTGAACTGGTGGGATCCATAGGATGATCTGCTGGCGTTTGGCCTATTTTCCTCTGCCGGTCTTGGTTTCGCTTGGAGCGAACTTCAGTTCTGGACTTTTTCCTCACAAACCATGTCTGCATCGGCCGTGGTGGTGCTGGGTGAGATTCTTCACAGGAGAAAAGGTAGGCGGCTGATTAGAGCAGCTTATCAGAACCTCTTTCTCGAATTCTCTTACTAAATCGTCAAGCTCTCGTTCTGTTGTCATGGTTTCACTCATAAATCTGAAAGAAATGAAGAATACAATTTTCCCTAACTTAGGCATATTCTTATACATGCCATCAATCCAATCGGGCAGGATGGTGCATTGAAGTCACCAAATCTGACGAAAATATTGTCCAAGAGGTGCTCGGTTTCAGATAATATTCTTAGTACAGGAATTTAAGGCAATTAAAGCACTACCGCCGCCAATTTGGCTGCTTCCCAATGGTCGGATTTTAAGCCTCGCTGTGTTTTTGGTCTTCGACAGAATCATGGTTTGAGCTTCGTGACAACCAGCACCCTTGGCACAGTAATTCCCTTCAACCCGTACTAGAAACGTCGGCGATAGGATTGTTAGGTTTGATGGACTGGCTTCTTGGTTTCACCCCTTGGTTTGGTATTCAATCCCGTGTCGGAGCTCGGCCTCCATATACTAGTTTTGTGCTATAGGTTCCAAGGTGTGCACGAACTTATGCACCCACTCCTCGCGAGGTATGTTGTCCCATGCTGCATAACTTTGCCTCAAATGGTCATGAGGGCTATTCTTCCCATTGAACTTACTTCGCACCTCTTGGAATTGGTTTATTAATCTGAGGCGCAGAAATTTCTGGCAGGCTCCCCAACTGCGAGTAGACTTTTTGTGATCGGTCCATCCTGCTACTGTAGCTCCTAATGCTGTCTCCAGAGTCTGCATTCTTTGTGACTGGGGTGCTTGTTCTGACAAATGTGCAATAAATCCTCCAGGGTCTGTCAAGCCAACATATGTAGGAAACTCTCTGGGCTACGCACTAAGGCATCTAAGAGACTTAGTGATTTGTGCGCACATATGGCCATGTAGCTCGTACAGTCGATTCTGCTAATTCTCTAGACCATCATCTGAATCAGACATGCAGGAGCTATAACATTGCCAATGTATTAGGCCATCAGCATTAGGCTCAACATAATCTGCTTCCTTGGCTGTAATGTTGTAGATGTGGTCTAGAGTATCCTGCTCCCCTTCGTCGCTGATCGGTTCTATATATATTTCGCCTTGGGATGGGTCGAGGGGTATGATAACTCGCAGACGATTTCCTTCGAAGGTCATCTATCTCCTCTTAAGGTTGATAATTGCAGCATTTTCCATGACCCACTCGATTCCCAATAGGGCTGGATAAGGATTGTTGTCATCAATGATCTCAATAACTTCAAAATCTACTAGAGTGCTTATCCCATCAATATCTATGGGAACACTAAGAATTCTCCCTAGGGGTACAATCCTTTGCTGGTTAGCTAATCTCAGTTGTATAGGTGACCAAGCCAGGGAAGGTTTTCCCATTTGTCCCCATGTCTGCTTGGGTAGGACATTCACTTCTGATCCAAGATCCAAAATGACATCAGTAATATCATATTCTCCTATCTGAACATTCAATCTCATTTCCCTCCCTGTTCTTCGGACACGACTAACATTTTTCTCCTGATCAACTCCTCTCTGAGGGTCTGTGACAGCAAGAACTGTTTGCAGCTCTTTTAAAGATGAATTATGCTCTGTTTTTTCCTTTTTTGGTCATTGCAATTGAGCACGGGTTAGGAGCTGATGGAGATGAATTTTAGAAACAAAAAGAGGTTTCTGTTCACAAGATAACTATTCACAAAAACCTCTCTCATTTTTGCAACAGCTATCAAGTTTTGAAAGATTCAATTTAATCTTTACAAATTATTTTTCATGGTTGAAAAATATTTAATATTTTCCTGTTTTAGTCTTCATATTGCGGGGCATATTATGATTGGTTGGAGATGAATTTTAAAAAAAAATATAGTTTTTTTTTCCATCATGGAACCAATCACAAAAACCTCTCTTCATTTTCATACAGGTGTCATGGATCGAGAGATATGGAAGCTTCTTTGAGACATATTTTTCAGAAATTCGTCAAATTTACTAGGAATTCGATTTTGCTATTTTTAGTCAATTAGTTGAAAGTTGGTTAATGTAACTGCTGAGTAGTTTCAACTTCGACCTAATGAAGGGAAGATAGAACTAATTATTTGTAATTATATAAATGGGTGGGGGAAACATAGAAGGGGTTCAAATATTTGTACAAGGGGAGGCTTTTAGCTACTATACAGAGCTAAGTTTCAGAAACTCTTATGTATTTTGAATTACTGATTATGGTATATTTGGAAACTATAAGCCCTTTTTACCTTACCTACTGGTTTCATTTCTTATTAGTGTAATCACTATGTTTATAAATTCATTTCTTATTTAAGGTTATTTCTCATGGAATGCTTGTGAGTTGTGGATGAAATTCAGTAATGTGCTTATGTTGTTTTGGTTTATGTTTCATATATGATACATCTCAGTATTTCATTGTTGCATGATTTAGTGTTTGTCTTAGCCTTATGAGTTTTTACCCTCATGTTTACAAGTTGCACAACCAAAACCCTAAAAAACCTGTTTTACTTATTTTTATTTATTGAGATAATGTTGGCTTGTTCTTTAGTAGTATGACAACAATTTATGGCACTAATAGGTACTATGCTTGAAGACATTTCTTTTATAGTACATTGTATATATTTACATTGATTGAATTTTTGGTGTGGTTTTAGTATTTCAATATGGTTTTGCGTTTTTTTCAGTATTGTTAATACCATGTTTTGGTTATGCAGATCAAATGTCTTTTTATGGTTTTGTTGATGGTGCTTGTTGTCACACCCTAAAACTTGCTTCAGCTGCTTGGGTTTTTTTATTCCCTGACTCATGATCTAGTTGGTTCAGGAGAAGATTGTGTAGGTCTTACTAACAATAATATCTTCAAGTATCATATGGTAATAGGTTTGTTAACCGAGGTTGCATCTGGGGACATTGATCACTTGGTATTTTTTATAGACTCACAGCTAGTGGTTTTTCATTTAAACCACATCTATGCCATCTGAAATCCTACACTTCTTTGTCTTTTTTGGAGAGTGCATTTATTAGAAAGGTAATTTGAATATATTACTTATCGGCATATTCCTAGGTCTTGTAACACTGTTGAATACTCATTAGTTGATTATATATTGGACTAGTATATCACCCACAAATAAAATTTGATAAATAAAACATGGTTCATTGCAAATAAAAATAAACAGTGAAAATACAAAAAAATTCATATGAATATCATTCCACATTTGAAAACATATAATCTGTCGTAAAGAAGTGTGTATATATAAAAAAAAGGGTTTTACAAAAAATATGGTCTCAAGACCCTGCCTGAAGCATGCTGGATTTCATATATACAAAATGACAAAAATACTTAAGATAGATAGCTTTTAGTGTCTACAGCATGTAGGATAACTAGTGATGCTTGTGGTAACACATGATGGCTCTTGCTACCCTCCGTAGCAGGCATCCAAATCGACCCAATACTCCAGCAGTATGCCTCTAGTACCTCCTAGGGAGGTCATCTATGGAAATGTCTGGAATATCAAGAGTTAATGCGTTGAGGTTCTCCTCCAACTCAGTCAACTCATTGTCTCCTCTGTGGATGAAGCAGGCCCCCACTCGCCTATCGATTGGGGAGGAACCCCCAAGTCATGCATCTCCTACATCTACATGACATTTTTTGGTCTTGTTCCATAAAAATTATAAAACATAAAATACAAAAAAATTAATGTCTTGAGTATTCTTCTTACCAATATCGCCCCATTGGGAACTTGTTGGTAAGGGTATATCCGGGTCTCCTCTAAATTCAGTACCAACTATGCATAATCCTCAATCATGAAGAGTTGGTCATCTAAACAACGAAAAAATTTGCTCCCACACTTGACCTTGGACCCGTCACCACCAGTGCAGGCCATGATCTCTAACCACTGCAACATGAGAGGATCTCATGCTCTTAGCTCGGTGAAATATACCTGCAGCCTCAGATGAGGTTCCCACTCAAAGAATAAGGATTCCAAGATGGTACCATAACGAAATTGTTTTAACTCTCCCTGTCAACACTTAGTCAGCTGCTCCTTGAAAACACTCAGTAAATCCTCAGCCCAGTTAAAGACTATAGGCACCATTTCGTCCAAGGAATAGAGCATGTGTGCTCGAGAATCCTGAGGAACCCATTAGCCTCCTGCATCCCACTACATGGTGAAAATCACTATGTGGAGAGGTAAATCCATCACCTCTTTGATTGGAATACTTTTCCTAGACATCTGAGTGCCCAGAAAATAGTGACAATATATGAGCTCCTGTGTGGTGACATCTCCTCCCCAAGGACTTATTAGTAAGATAGGTGCCCCACGCGTAGATAAAAATGTGAGGAAGTAAATCTCTTCTACTTCCACAGTAATAATGTTGGCCCCCACTTCGAAATACTATTGATTTGGGTTCCACATTCTTAGTATATACTCCAGTAATCTGTTGGGAAATAGGGCAGACCCAGGTTTAATCCTTTTATGTCGCACCAACAAAAGACCCACAGTGTTGGCCCTTTCAGCAACAACCTACGCGCAGGTTGCAGTCTCACCCGAAACAGCTATGGGGTGCCACAGAATCAGGTTTCTACAAGCAGAGAGGGATATTACTGTACCTTAGCCTTTAATAAACTTATTAATCAACAATTACACAGCTTGAAATTCACTCATATACAACTTCGTAGATAGATAAACAATCGTGACTTGCTTAACCCACTACATGGAATTCACAGCGAAGCTTGTTATTAGTAGTGATCTAAGTTATCAAATGTATACAGTTATTATTGCATAAAAGACAACAAAAAGAGAAACAACACAAGAAACCACAACACCGGATATAACGTGGTTCACACCCAGTGTAGGGGTTACATCCACAAACTGTGTTTTATTCAACTTGCTACAAAACCACAGTTTGATCTGCACACTCAGCTGCAGATCCCTTCAGTCCTTAAAATCCGTGCACACAGCAGCAGGCCTCTGCACACATAGCTACAGATATTTCCTTAATCTTCTTACAAAAACCCTCTACGCACACAGCTGTAGAGGTCATCCATGCACACAGCTGGGACTTAAACTTTCCTTACACAATCAGCCTTAGCTTCGCCTTTCTTTCTTTACATCAAAAAGCCTAACTTTTCTTATTTACAAAAATTCCTATTTATACATCACGCTATTACAAAACCATGGCTTCAAACCATGGGCACCCAAAACCCTAAACCCTGGATTTAAATCATGGGTTCGTTACAAAAAGGGGTTTTGACTTACCCCGACACCCCTAAGACTATTTTGGCCCGTAGCTCTGCTTAAAAACTTCCTCAACAACCACGGATTTACCAAAACTAATAATCCTTAGGGTACGCGTTCCAACAGGCCCCTAAGACTCACTAGTGGCCCGTCCCGGGACACTCTACGATGGCTCTGGTGGGAGAATCTTCTGCGTGAGGGTCTGGAAGCAACTGGTGAGGTTGTGTAGTATGTCGTCAGTTGCGTTGTCCTTTTCCACCAACTCTTGTAACACTGAGGATGATTCTGTGTTAGCCCTTTCCTGCGCAAAAGTGTCGTAGGTCTTCAAAAGTTTGAGTTGGCTCTCTACAGTATTACTCAATTCCAATGCTTCATCAACCACTGGCTTTAGAGAATTCTCCAGCAGCGTTACCTTCATCCTGCAGAACTCAATTTCCCGCTGAAGTTCCTTGTTGCGCTTTACTTTAGCCATCTTCTGCATAGGTGGCAGCGTCTTGATTTCTACTCTGACTGCATCTAATTCAGCCTGGCGCAACTTGATGGTTTCCTGGATCTTGCCTCCATCTGGATGGTCCTGTAGGTTCGCCCATGCTTTGATGTTGTCTTCCATTAGTTTTGCGACGCTGGCCACATTATCTGATATCTTTGCTGCGGAAGCCTGGATGTCCCTATGGCGCTGTGTTCGGGCCTCTGGTGGAGTCTCGGGAGGGATGCGCAGTTGAAGCTATGCGATCTGGTGCTGGTGTTCTGTCTTCAACCTTTCAATCTCGCTGTAAGACTACTGGGCATAGTCTCTTAGCTTAGCGATTCTCTGTTCTGGTTCCTATTCTTCTTGTATGTTGGAGGCAGAAAGACTCCGACATGCCTCGTCCAGTGCTCGCATCAGTGTAGTTGTTTTTTCTTCATCATTTTTCTTTTGTTGCACTACTTCTTCTAGTCATGTTGCAAATATTTTGTTTTGTTTGAGGGTGTCTTCCAATTGGAATTGAGACAATTGGTATCGTGCATGGATCTCCTTTGTAATAGCGAGCTCACAGAGGTGCAATTCTGACATGGACATATTTGTATAATCTATCTCTGCAGTCAGACTCATCTAGGACCGGGAATCTGCATCGGTCAGTATCAGAGCTGCACTTGATAGTTGGCTTCGGTTATCTCTGGGTGGCCATTGCCTAATATCCTATTGTGTGGGTGCTGTAGTGATACTTGTCGCAGTACTGGTCGCTGACTTTGCTGCTAACTCTTTTAGCTCCGAAACCCTGTTTTATATACCTGTGAGCCCAACAAGATGTAGTTCCGCAAACTCTGTCCATTGTTTAGTAAGCGTTCCCGTATATTTTTCTAGAGCTTGCTCCAGCTCATCCAGTGTTATAGGGACTTCCTCTTCAATATTTTTGTCCTTCGACGCTTTTGACTTTTTATGGGACTATGGCCTGTTTACCTCTGCTACTTCTGGTGACTTGCACTTGGTTGATGGGTTAGGATCTGATATGGTCTTGATCAAATCCTCATCCCGGTCATCCTGTCCACCATCTCCACCCTGGCCATCACCATCCAGCTGCGAATCACTTAGGTCTTCCCTATCTTCTAATGGGATTTGCTGCTGCTCCTGAGTGGTACCTGCGCCAATATTGGTAGCTAGGGGAACTGGAATAGAAGGTTTCTTTCCTATATCTTTCAACTAGTTAGCTGGCCATTGCTGAACTATACCCCTGATATCTGGTTCGGTGACTACATATGGTAATTTAAACCATTGATGTCGTGGATCGACATGGGATTGAATGAAAACATGATGTATATTAGCACTGAAGTTCACGGCGCCCTCGTATTTAGAGAACAACTCATTGGTAAGCCATGGTGTTCACACAATCTCATAGTGGATACTCATGGCATAAAAGATGAACACAGTGTTCGTCATCTACTGAGATACCTTATCTGAGGATATCCATAGGGAGGCATACCTCACTGCCCCCGGCATGCCTGGGTTTACTTCTACAAACTAAGCTTCAGTGGGTTCTTTCCACCCAACTAATGCAATAAGTATTAATAGCCAGGAATAATGAAAAGGTCTACCTTTTTCCTGTGTGTCGCAGGCATCCTCCAGGAATTCCTTCGCAAGATATGCGGCCCAATTGTAAGTATACCCCTCAGCACAGTTCATAGCAATCCAGATAACCAGAGCAAGTACTTCAGTTGTCCTGCATTTCTGTATGAGTTTGCAGGCTAAGAGTTCAGCTGCAAAGCGAATGTGCTGTTCCTGAATCACGAAAGTGTGATACCCCCATTTCCCCTTTGTCAGGCCAAACTGCTCTTTCATGGTTTGCGCGAGCTTTGTATCCTCATGTTTTGACGGAAATTCAGTTCCTGGATGAGGTCCTGCCATTGGTAAACTTGTGATCTTATGGATGAGTGCGGCGTCAATAGGAATTTGCTGGTCCCCTATCCATAAATAGCCATCATGCACTAACGCTAGCAACGGTTTGGCCACTATAGTCACATGTATGCCGCGGCCAAAATGCGGAATATCAAGCGTCTTGAGTAGGCCAGCTTTTTCCAGGCCCGCAGCCCACGGTTGTACTTCCAGTAGTGTCACCTTATCATCTGGGTATTTGACGGGGGTAAGTATTCTGCTGGCACAAACTGTGGAAACTTGCCATGGTCATTTGTGTCGTGATCACTGTACTTAAGCTGATCGATCTTCTCTATCATGCTTTTGATCAGCTGAAATCCTTGTGGCAGCGAGGGTGTGGTTAATGTGAATTGCTTTGTTCGACGAGGTAGCTGGGTGCCTGGTCGAACAGGTTGGAGATACGGTGGCCGCGGTGGTGCAATGTTCTCCCTATCCCCAACCGGAACCTGTACTGAACTGGTGGGATCCATAGGATGATCTGCTGGCATTTGGCCTATTTTCCTCTACCAGTCTTGGTTTCGCTTGGAGCGAACTTCAGTTCTGGAATTTTTCCTCACAGACCGTGCCTGCATCGGCCGTGGTGGTGCTGGGTGAGATTCTTCACAGGAGAAAAGGTAGGTGGCTGATTAGAGCAGCTTATCAGACCCTGTTTCTCAAATTATCTTACTAAATCGTCAAGATCTCGTTCTGTTGTCATGGGTTCACTCATAAATCTGAAAGAAATGAAGAATACAATTTTCCCTAACTTAGGCATATTCTTATACACGCCATCAATCCAATCGGGCAAGACGGTGCATTGAAGTCACCAAATCTGACGAAAATCTTGTCCAAGAGGTGCTCGGTTTCTGATAATATTCTTAGTACAGGCATTTAAGGAAATTAAAGCACTACCGCCACCAATTTGGCTACTTCCCAATGGTTGGATTTTAAGCCTCGCTGTGTTTTTGGTCTTCGGCAGAATCATGGTTTGAGATTCGTGACAACCAGCACCCTCGGCACAGTAATGCCCTTCAACCCGTCCTAGAAATGTCGGTGATAGGATTGTTAGGTTTGATGGACTGGCTTCTTGGTTTCGCCCCTTGGTTTTGTATTCAATCCCGTGTCGGAGCTCGGCCTCCATATACTAGTTTTGTGCTATAGGTTCCAAGGTGTGCACGAACTTATGCACCCACTCCTCGTGAGGTATGTTGTCCCATGCTGCATAACTTTGCCTCAAATGGTCATGAGGGCTATTCTTCCCATTGAACTGTCATGTCCCCGGTTTCGACCCCATTTGCATGATGTGTAAAATGTAATTAATCATGGTGAGGAGCTCAAGGCAAAATCCCCACCATCGATTTGGCTGTGTATGTTTCGGCAATGGGGATAATTGCCGATGGTATGCTGTGCTATAAGGCACATTTTAATTCGGCATCATGTAAATCTGCACATCCATTAAAATAAACCACAACCAACTACGGCAGTGCAACGTTGAATGAAAAGGGCATGGTTCCGAAGGGTAAGGGGTGGGGGATGCCAAACCTTGGTTATGGGGGAAAAACCCATGTTTTGTCACCTTGTTGATTTGCCACCTTTTTGTCTCACCCAACCTTGTCAACCTCTTTAATGCTCAGCTGGTGGTTGAGGAGTTATGGATGAGGGCATCTATTGCTGAAGTGGTGGTGGTTGTGGGAGGCTGTCAGCCTTACCCAATTGCCCACTCCACCCATGTTGCCCATTCTTCTCCCTCACGCACTTCTCCCTGGTCAGTTTACACTCTCACCACGATTTTTGGGTCTGTTGGCTTCTCACGCACAGGCTCTGGGCGTTTTTGGGTCTCATGCAGGTTTTCTTCCTCTTCCCCACGAGTTGCTGAGCACCCACGAACTGCAAATTCGCGTCCTTCCTGTTAGTGGTGCATCCACGGGCAAAAACGGAGCCGTTTTTCCTCACGCAGGGCCTCCATTGTCTGTTCTTTTCCTTGCTGGGTCGGATTGTTTACCCACGCACAGGTATTCTTCTGTTTGGGGCGCACATAGTGAGCTGAGAGCCGTGCTCTTGCATCCACGACTGACTGTGAAGGGCCATTCACATTTTTGGCTGTCTCACAGATTAATTGGGTCATTTTCCCTATTGTGAGAGCCGTGCTCACTATTTTGTTGGGACTATTGCTTCCCCACATTTTGCTGGCCGTGGTTTTAACCCATGTTTTGGGTTCCTGTTGATTTCACCCACGTTTGGTGGGCTGGGGTGCACAAATTCGTTTTGGGTCACCGTTGATTTCCAATTCATGGGATGAGTTTTGTGTTTCGGGACTGTGCATAGTTACCATTGTTTTTACTTTGAAATTGGGCTGTTGCTGTTGTTTCCCTGGTTTGGGATGTTGTGGTTGAGCTGTTTTGGCCACGTTAGGGCCAAAACCAACTCTGGGTTGTCCCTTGGACTTGATCTGTGCTCCTCCATTGTTTGGGGCTGTCCCCTGTTGTTTATGACTTCTTCACAGAGCTGTGAAGGGATTGTTTGGCTGCTGGTATGCAGTGGTTGAACCATGGACTGTGCTGGCTTGGCTTATCTGTTGAAAGCCTGTGAAACCCAGCAGTGTTGGTTGGCTGTTTTGTGTCCCCTCGGTTATGTGCAAGCCTGCAATTGACCCTTATTCCGGAGGAATCATGCCCAGCTCGGGGGTGGCAGCGTTGCTGAGAGACTGATGAGCAAGCTGGCCTATGGTTGGGTGGAACGTTGCAGCGACGTAGCTGGTTGCGGGTGAATTCCTCATCAAGAGATAAGTGCTGCTGGTTACTGCATCTCTGTAATTTATATTGGTGTTAAATGAATTATAATGATCTTGTTGAATGCTGGTTTATGAGTATGTGTGCTTCCGCTGTATGATTGAATATAACTGCATCTGTGTATGCTTAATTCCAGCATTGTTTTCATTTGTTTTATGTCTATGGGCCATCTCCCGGTTGTGTTGATGTGTTCGTCGCGTCCTCTTCGCCGGCTGAGGGACGGGGACGTGACATGAACTTACTTCGCACCTCTTGGAATTGGTTTATTAATCTGAGGTGCAGAAATTTCTGGCAGGCTCCCCAACTGCGAGTAGACTTTTTGTGATCGGTCCATCCTGCTGCTGTAGCTCCTAATGATGTCTCCAAAGTCTGCATTCTTTGTGACTGGGGTGCTTGTTCTGAAAAATGTGCAATAAATCCTCCAAGGTCTTTCAAGCCAACATATGTAGGAAACTCTCTGGGCTGCGCACTAAGGCATCTAAGAGACTTAGTGATTTGCGTGCACATATGGCCATGTAGCTCGTACAGTCGATTCTGCCAATTCTATAGACCATCGTCTGAATCAGACATGTAGGAGCTATCACATTGCCAATTTATTAGGCCATCAGCATCAGGCTCAACATAATATGCTTCCTTGGCTGTAATGTTGTAGATGTGGTCTAGAGTATCCTGCTCCCCTTCGTCGCTGATCGGTTCTATATATATTTCGCCTTGGGATGGGTCGAGGGGTATGATAACTCGCAGACGATTTCCTTCGAAGGTCATCTATCTCCTCTTAAGGTTGATAATTGCAGCATTTTCCATGGCCCACTCGATTCCCAATAGGGTTGGATAAGGATTGTTGTCATCAATGATCTCAATAACTTCAAAATCCGCTAGAGTGCTTATCCCATCAATATCTATGGGAACACTAAGAATTCTCCCTAGGGGTACAATCCTTTGCTGGTTAGCTAATCTTAGTTGTATAGGTGACCAATCCAGGGAAGGTTTTCCCATTTTTCCCCATGTCTACTTGGGTAGGACATTCACTTCTGATCCAAGATCCAAAATGACATAAGTCATATCATATTCTCCTATCTGAACATTCAATCTCATTTCCCTCCCTGTTCTTCGGACACGACTAACAGTTTTCTCCTGATCAACTCCTCTCTGAGGGTCTGTGACAGCAAGAACTGTTTGCAGCTCTTTTAAAGAATTCTAATTCCTCAACAGTTTCATACAACTCTGTAAAAAGGAGGAGAGTGTACTTAGTTTATCTGTCGAAGCATCTTGCAGCTGTGAGGCCTGTTGAGGTTGCCGCGTAGGTATGGCTGCGGTGCGAGGGTCAACACTATCACACTGGGCCACCTTGACTGGTGCTTGGTATTTCGCATTGTTAAGGGCTGGGATGTTCTCGGAGGCCTTACACGCGCGCACCTCGACAGGTTGTTTCTGCGTATTCTGAATGTGCGTCGTAGCTCCACTCCGTGTGACCACATTGATGGCTGCGGCAGGTCTCTGCTCAATGAAAATCAACTGAATATTATGGGTAGGGCCACTGTTGTTTTCCTGAAGCTTTTCTCTGAGCTGGGGGCACTGTTCAATCACGTGGTCTACTGCACGGAAATACCGACAGGTTGTTGTGGGGTTTCGACAGTCGCGAGCAAAATGGCCGACTTGGTTACAATTGTAACACACAACCTGGCCTCTACCTCTTCTGGTCATACCACCTCGGCCGTGACCTCCAAAGGCACCTATTCCAGAGGCACCATCGTGGTAACCATAGCCGTCATTATTCTGGGCTTCATTTTGCACTCGTTAGGCGTCAGAGATGCGCTCTCTCATGAGGTCATAGCTACGACACTCTTCTTCATTATGCCCTACTGACTTACAAAACTTGCAGTAGGGGTTCTTGGGAACTTGAACATATCTCTGAAGAAGATGGCAGTTCTCAAGGCGATGTTGGCCAGTGGTTCGACAAATCTCACAATATAGAACACCGGGATTGAATGGGTTTGGCGCACTCATATTTAGGTAAGTTTGAACCACAGGGCACTGGTCCCTATCGTGACGTTCTGTCCGACATTGCGTACACCAGATATCCTCTTGACTGGTTTTATCCTTCTTCATATCGCGAAGCTCCAGGGCCATTGCTGCTAGCTGCGCTTGGATTTGAGCAATACCGGAATCAGCTCCGACGGGGGCGGTTTCTAGCTTCATTGCAATTTCCAGCGCCTCTTGTTGGTCAGCAACCTTTTGTTGCATGAGCAGAGTTCTGATATGTGGTAGTAATGCTGTGATAAACCATTCCTTGTGTTGTGTAGGACTAATGGTAAATATGACTTGGTCTAGTAGAACCTTGAATCTCTGGTCAAAGTCCCACACGGATTCGTCGCGCCGCTGTTGAATCTCTTTTAGTTCCGTGATGCTCTACGATTCTGATTTAGGCTTCTTAAATTCTTTGGTTATGGCTGTCTTAATCTCATCTAAAGTAGGGTTCTGAGTACTGGAGAATTTCATGAACCAGGTCAAAGCCCGGTCCTGAAAAGAAGTAATGAGCTGTGCGGTTCGCACATCCAGGTCTGTAATATTCTTCGTGTTCCATACTGCTTCACATAAAAACCAGAACTGTTCGGGGTCTTCTGATCCCGTGCCTTTGAATATGGGCATCTTGATGTCATCAACTAGGTGGGCCATGGGGGTTCTAGGAGGGTTGGGAGGGGGACCGGATGTCGATGGGGGGGGGTTTACGGGGGCAGATTGACCTGCGGCCGGAATATTCGGACTAGGTTGACTGTCAGACTGCGATGGAATTTCAGGGGTAACAGGGCTTCGCTGCGGGGTGACCGGAGGGTTTCCAACCGAAGGGTTTTCTTCAGAGTCTGACTCTTCAAGATTTACAGGGGAAGATGCGGTAGCCTGACCTAAGGAATAGGAGTCAAAATTTCTTTTGTACCTTTTTTCACTTTGCAGCAAACCACTTTTCTCGTCGAAGGTATTATCACTTGCAAACATATGTTAGTACTACTAAGCTAGCAGCCTGATTCAAACAACAATATACCCTTTTCAGCCAATAGTATTTTAATCCTCAATCTTATTGAATTCAAAAACTTACCACGGGGGCCTGTGAAAAACTGTCGTTCAGCTTCGCTGAAAGAGGTACTTGTGTCAATGGAAAACTCTGTCATGAAGGATTCCAATGTTCGTGTCATCCAAAAATCAACAGCCCGGGATACCTCGTTGTTCACATGTTGCACAAGATTGACCCTTGTGGGGGTCCACGTGGGAACCCGTCGATCTTGGAAATTCGTCCTTCTCTCTGTTAACCTAGACAACCACTGGTGCAACTCTATGTGGATACTACCAAAGAAAATTTCATAAGCATCACAAAAAACATACCTTTGTGAAAAGTCATGTGTGCTACAACGCGGATTCGTGCTCTCTTGTTGCGCAAATTTCAGACAAGTCTCAGCAAACCAATCACCGATTTCCTTAAAAGAGGGCCTCCAGAACATAGCCCTCGAGGTACGACATAAACCCCTCTTGAGAAGATACTGAGTTCAACCGGAAACAGAACCAATTTGTTGGGAAATAGGGTAGACCCGGGTTTAATCCTTTTATGTCGCACCAACAAAAGACCCACAGTGTTGGCCCTTTCGGCAACAACCTACGCTCAGGTTGCAGTCTCACCCGAAACAGCTATGGGGTGCCACAGAATCAGGTTTCTGCAAGCAGAGAGGGATATTACTGTACCTTAGCCTTTAATAAACTTATTAATCAACAATTACATAGCTTGTCATTCACTCATATACAACTTCGCAGATAGATAAACAACCGTGACTTGCTTAACCCACTACAGGGAATTCACAGCGAAACTTGTTATTAGCAGTGATCTAAGTTATCAAATGTATACAGTTATTAATGCATAAAAGACAACAGAAAGAGAAACAACACAAGAAACCACAACACCGGATATAACGTGGTTCACCCCCAGTGTAGGGGTTACATCCACAAACTGTGTTTTATTCAACTTGCTACAAAACCACAGTTTGATCTGCACACTCAGCTACAGATCCCTTCAGTCCTTAAAAGCCGCGCACATATTAGCAGGCCTCTGCGCACACAGCTGCAGATCTTTCCTTAATCTTCTTACAAAAACCCTCTACGCACATAGCTGCAGAGGTCGTCCATGCACACAGCTGGGACTTAACCTTTCCTTACACAATCAGCCTTAGCTTTGCCTTTCTTTCTTTACATCAAAAATCCTAACTTTTCTTATTTACAAAAATTCCTATTTATACATCACGCTATTACAAAACCATGGCTTCAAACCATGGGCAGCCAAAACCCTAAACCCTGGATTCAAACCATGGGTTCGTTACAAAAAGGGGTTTTGACTTACCCCGACACCCCTAAGACTATTTTGGCCCGTAACTCCGCTTACAAACTTCCTCAACAACCGCAGAGTTACCAAAACTAATAATCCTTATGGTACGCGTCCCAACATAATCTCACATGAGACCTCACGCTTGGAACATGGAAAAATTTTAGGAGGCCACAACCCTGTAGAGCGGCTATAGAACCAACATTTTCTCTAGCCATGGCATCATCATCTTGATGTTGTCTCTCCTTCAACACAACTATTTTTTCCAAAATGACCTGTCAAAAATAAAATTTGATGTATTAAAACACATTTCCAACCATTAAAAATAATTTAAAAACTTTCTTTTGTCTTGGTCATTGAGAATTTTGGGGAATCCTGTAGCACCGCCCTTGTCTCTTTGATACATATTTGTAGCAACACCTTTTTCGACATGAAATCGTCGGTTTTTCTCAAGCACCTCCCTTCCCGCTAAGGGAAAGAGCGTTACCATGCCGACGTTTTTTATCCTAGGGTAAAAACCCCAAAATCACAAAAAACTTGCATAGAATGGAAAAATGCAACCATAAAAATGTTAAGGATCGGTTTAGCTCTTACCTAGGGCTGGTAGATCGAGAAATGAATGATTGATGACTTTGGAATACTTGCTTGAAGTTGGCACACAAATGGCTCCAAATAGCTCGCCAATTTGGTAAATAGTAAAATGGTAAGTTATTTTTACTATTCATTGATTTTTATATGAAATGTTTTAGGGTTTATTTTATTATTTTAATCTTTTTAATTATTTTATTAAAAAATGCCCTTTTGCATAGTCATTAAAAACTAGATTTTAAATATTTTGGAGATCTAATAGTCTTTTAAAAAGTTTTTCATGGATGAAAGTTAAAAGCTCTTGGTTATGAGTGAGTTTGTTTTAGTATTTTTTGTACTTTCATAAAATAGAAAAAGTCCTCGAGCGCTAATTTTGAAATTTTGGTCGTGCTCTTTAAACCCAATACCAAATTTATGAGTCAACTTCTGCTTCTTTTTAGACTCGTTAAACCCTTTCATCATGAAAATAAACCTTAATGGAGTCTTCTTTAAGCTATTTTTGGACTCCTTAAATGTGACAATATCATTGAGCGAACTTGTCTTCTTCACGTTCATAAAAGTACTTGAAGAGTCGTCTTTCCGACGGTAGTTTACACCTTTTTCGGTTCGGATTGACTAATTATGAACAATGAATACTCTAGTTGATTTCAACTAGAAGAGTTCTATTGGGAATTATTTGATTACTTTTTTGGGCCCTAGGGACTAATCATATGAAAAAGGACCTTTTGGAGTCTTCTCCCATTTTTGTTCAGACTCTCTAAAGATGAACGATATCAAGTTAATTTTCAATGGACATGTTAAATTAAACACTAAGATATCCTCTTTTTGGAAATGAGCCCCTCCTTTCTTAGGTTCATGAAACATATGAGAATGGACTTGTCTTAGGATAAGCTGCAATGAGTGTTTGTTACCCTCTTTGAACTCGTAAAAATGAAAAGAGGAACTCATCAATCATGATGGAGAAATTAAGGGAAGGGAACTATTTCATTTGCAATAATGGAAGTTATTAGCAACTTTTGAACTTGGCACTTGTCTGCATTTCAATCAGTCAATTGGATATTCATCTTACTTCCAATTCGATCCACTTTCATGAGTCATGTCACTCCTTTAAGTCTTTCAAAGAATGAATCATCCACCATCACAATATTTCTTGGTATCCACCAGGTTAAGTCAATGCAACCAAGTCTTCGGTTGTGTCACCCAATTTTCAAAGGGAATTCATATTGAGAGTTTGCATCTGTAGTTAAATATTTTGTGTCATTTACCTTTGAGTCAATCCTATGGTTACATCATACTCAAAATCCCAGAACTTTTTTCTGAGTTTCGTGTCGTCGATGTGGGATTCATTATGGCCCTCTTTTGATGAGACTATTCCTGTCGAATTTAGTTCGTCATCAAGGAATTAATCTTAGAAACAAAAACAAGTACCTTGAGATATGTAGGAATCAATGATAAATTATATCTCTTTCAACATAGGTTCTCCTCGTTGACCTTTGATCAAAATATTCAACTAAGTGTTTGACATTAGATCATCTATTCATACTTAAGAGATTGTATTAGGGTACCTTGGGAATCATCAACATCAATGGTGATCTCCCTCTCACTTGTGAACGGTTCTCAACATTGACCAATAATCAAGTGGTTTCTACCATGTTCGACATCAAGACCTTGTAATCACATGGATAGAATCGTACTTTATGGAAGAAAATACAAAGACCCTGGGTATTTATTAAGTAGTCATTGTTTTCCCAGGTTGCGATGGAGTATTTGTATGAGTCCTACCATGGATTCACATTTGTATGGTAATGGTTGTGCTCAAATTTGTGGCCATATTACATAGATCTACATTGTATGTTTGGTAGCTATGTCCAAGTTTGAGTATCTTTCACATGGATCTACGTTGTATTCTAGTATCCATGATTATTCATCTCTCTCATTGATATTCCTTGTATTGGTTTGTAGCCATGATGAGAAGTCATTTGGATATGAGTCAAAAGTGTTGATTTATTGTAGAAAATCTGATTTGATGATGATCTCCGATCAAGTGATTTATTTCCTTGTAGTGATAACTTGTTCTTACAAGTCTTTCACATATTATATCCCTCTAGCCTCATGATTTTGGGGGCATTTTGTTACACACAACTCTTGTCACCATCATGTACCGAGAACCAAAACACCATACATTTCCTTGATTCCTTAAGTGATGAAGTTAGACCCTGGCCAAGACTCATATTTTCATACCTGAGTCCATCACCGCATTTTCCATTTATGTAATGAGCATTACCCTCATCAATAACACCTCATGTTAATTGACAATGAGCGATGCCACCACCTAAACCCTTTGATCAAAAATTGGTGCAGCCCTGGTAACGCTCTGTCTCCATAGAAAAAGAGTGGTGCTCGAGTTGCAAAAAGAAAAAAGAGAATATTCACGAAGCTTCTGGAAGATCTGCTTCATGGCAACCTCATCCCTACTCTTATGGACCACCTGGACTCAATACCCCCCTAGTAGGATCTCCCTTCCACCTCATCCACCTTTTCCTCAACCATCCCTATCCTCCTAAGGGCTATAAGTAATGGTTCATCCCCCATGGTTTGGGAGAGAAAAATTATGCTGTTACACCTAAGTTTTGGCCAAATCTAGGGTGAGCGTAGAGAAGACAAGTTGAATATTTGAGGACAAGAATCGGCATGTGAGGAGGAATCACAACATTAAGGCATAATGGTTGTAATATATCTTCTTTATGATTAATGCAATGATAGTTCCTTTCCCATAAAATGTATTGTGTTATAATCCCTCATTTTGTTATCATATTCTTTAGTCACTGATATAGAGTTGTAGATCATTTTCTGGTACTTTTATCTTGTTTGTTTTTTTGATGTTTTTATTACAGGTATATATGTGGAGATCTAGCACCATAAAAGGTTGATATGTTGATGTATTTGTAACTTCTGAATGTATTCACTTATATTGTACCCCAATGTTCCTATCGAGAGAATCATTTGTATTACATTGGACCCCGATGTTCCTATTGAGAGAGTCATTAATATAATAAATTAATTTAAATTCATTGAGGTTAAACCTCTGTTGTAAGTCGGGGAAATAGTCCCCACAATTGTGTTAAGGTTAACCCTCCTTGTTGATCGGAGGGGAAAAATCCCCACAGTTGTGGGGCACTAGGGTTATTAGACTCTCCTAGAGATTTCATCCCTGGTAAGTAGTTTCCAAGTCAGAACATAGTATAAATAGAGAGTGAGACTCTCTATTTGACACACACACTCACTCAACTAGGCCGCATGAGTGAGAGAGGAAAAGCTCTCTCAAGTGAGAGGAAGAACAACTATTGGAGATCATCCTTTTTGTCTTTGGGTTTTACTACTACCATTGGTGTTCATCCTATATCTAAAGAAGTTGCGAGGTTTTCTCCTTTATAGTTTTCCCGAGGAAAATCTTTGTGTCTCTTGTCTCTTGTGATTATTGTTGTGCATGCTATTCTCTCAGATAAGATCCTAGATTTCTTAAATGATAAAAATATAACATGGTATCAGAGATAACCTGAGAAGAAGAAACTGTGCATATACAGAAGCTAGATATTCTTACCTTTTGGGTCTCTCTCCACAATCCATCAGCAAAAGGAGGCTAGGCTGACTCTCCATTGAAGGGTGCATCTTTCTGTCAAAGCAGAATTTGATTCCGAGCATTTTCATTTTTTGGTGTGGGAAATTACGGCTTTTTATAGAAGAGGAATTTTTGAGTGAGCCTGTCATAGGATTGATCTCCTTGTTAAAATCGATGTCTAGAGACCAATTTTGAATTTTTTGGTTGAGTGAAACTTTGAGAAAGTCAAACCCTAGTTTGACCCTCAGCCGGAAAAACCCTAAAATAATAAAACTGATAAGTTTTGGTACATTCGCTATATCTTGGGATTTAAGAAGACTCGGGGGAATAAATTTTCACAAGATGAAGATAAAATATATATGTACCATGTGTAAAACATTCATCCTAAGATTCACTATATTCTGGGAGATATGATTCCTCCAAATTAGGGTTCCATCCTCTTCCAAGATTGTTCGCTAAACAAGACACCTAGGGAGAATGGCTATATCTTGGGCTACGAAGGTTCAAATGAAATTTTGCAAGATGTTCTGAAGAGGGAACAGACTTTAATTTCTATGGTAACAAATTAATATCCCGAAGGTGAAAAAATGACATGTGGAAGTCTGTACACATTTGCTATGCTAAACAGTCCTGAAATAAGTCACCTTGGGAAACATATCATAAGTCCCAATTGGTGAAACCAATTCTGGTAAAAACTATGGTTTTGGAAATAGGAAAGATGATTTTACCTCATTATGAAATTTCAGACACATAAGTGTGGTACTTTCAGAGATACCGCAGAAACAATATCAGAAATTTCTGCAGAAGAAATTGGAAAACTAGGGCTTCTTGTTCTGGGAGCTTTCCTCCATTGTTTTTAGAAAACGAGTACATTGGAAAGCTCACCTTGAAGATTTATATATTTCTATCCAATCAGATCTAAAATATTCCAAGTTTTTAAAATTAGTGTTTCTCTTACAAACCCTAGATCAGCCAGATCCGGAACCAGGACGGACACCTCAAATCAATAAGATCTAATATTTTGCTATTTACATTTGAGGTTCTCATTTCAATATGATTAATCACACCAGCTTGATGACAAGCTTGGTGAAGCTGACAACTTCCAATCATGGAAGTATATTATTTCACTGGTTCTCAAAGAAAATGAATTGGACACCTACATAAGTGGAGAGGTTCCATCTCCAAAGGGAGATGAGGCTAAAAGCATTACACAAGGAGAACTTAGTCAAGGCCAAGAAGATCATTGTTGATTAAATTATACCACAAGTGTCTTCCATTACGACACCTAAGGATATGTTTGATTCCTTGTCCAAGCTATTTGAATAAAAGAATATAAATCAGATGAAGTGTAGGAAGGCTTCGTGATCCTTCAAGAAATTGACTTGGATCTGTATTTTAGTAAGAAAGGTCTAGGAGATAGAGGGAAATGAGGCTAAGGATAGAGCCAAGAGAATCATAGTATATTATATTAAATATCACCTCATCCCTCATGTGTCATCCCTGAAGACATGAAAAGGAATTGTTCGATGCTATGACAAAGCAGTCAAAGAAGAATAAGATACTATTATAACCACCTTGAAGGGTCTCCTAGGATCATGGGATTAATTCATTCGAGGAATGTGTGCCAGAAGGAAGTGATTAATTTTAGCAGAATCTAGGAAGAGTGCACACAAGAAGAATTTGACTCATAATAAGAGAAAAAGATGGGAGCAATTGAAGATAAATCCCTCATGATTCAAAGAAGATCCCTAAAGCGACGAGGAATATGAAGAACTAAAATATTGAAGAAACTCTTATCCATCTAAGTATTTGGATAAGAAATTATGATGCTATGAATGAAGAATATGATGAAGCTTAAAGAAGGAGCCTACCCATGAAAAAAATAAAGATAAGTATTCAATTGTCATTTCATGATATTGTTTTGTTATGCATTTGTTTATATTCAATTGATGTGTTATGCATGTTAGAATTGACAGTATACTACTAATATGCATGTCATGGGTAAGTATCCCATGGTGCTATTAAAACATCCATTCATACTTATATAGAATGAAAACTCTTTGTCAACATATTGGATTAGTGCACAATCTCAATGTTGTCCTGGTAGAGATGGAAGGCATCTAGAAAGTTTCTGTAATATATGGATGAATGTTGTATTGGCTATAATAGTTGCATGATTATATCTTAATGCAAAATAATGAATATAACTTATGAAATGTTTCTAACCATACAACTAGTGCATTTGACTTGTAGTAAATATCACGTACAATCGCCTACAAGAAAAGAAGGATGAGACTTGTTACGAAGAACAAGTGACGATAGTTCAAGAAAGAATCCAAGATGAAGAATAATATGACAATGACAATGTACCTCTCTCACTCTTTGTCTCTCCTACTCCCCCTATCCATACCCCTCTCCCTCTTTCTCTCTCCTAATCCCCCCCCCCTTACCACTTACTACCCCCCATCTCTCTCTGTACCCCAACCCCATACACCTTCTTGCCACTAACTGCCCTAATATTCCCTAAACCCCTACCCCCAACCCTGATATCTATTTATTTCTCCCTCTCAACCCCCCTTCACCCCTTACCCCTAAGGTAAATTTTATTTTTACCAAAAGACATGTGCATTTTATCTCTACAAAACACATACATGTTTTGGTTTTCATGGCACCAAATAGGCAGGAAAGGAAATTTTGAATTTAAAGGAAACGCGCTCGCATTTATTAGCACTAATACCAAGCCTTGTCATATGTATTGGTGTCATAATTATTGCTATGTGTCTACTTCAGAATTAGATTTGGGTTAACCAAACATGTGGAATGGAATATGGTAAACCATAGCTAATTAGGAATCTCACCATTTTTCTCACAATGACTGTGTTTTACCCCTTGTTATAGTATGTTGCACACAAAAACATTTATGAAATTAGATGCAGATAGCAGTTTTCTGCATATTCCAAATATGTAATATATATACATACATACATATATATATATATATAATGGTGGCTCACAATGGAAACCTATTTTACACCATGGCGCCATCCACCAAGGAAAATATCTCTTATAATCTCTTGGAAAGTATACATGAACGAGCAACAACAACCATCGAGAGGGCCAATCATGATAAATGACTCATCTGACTAATATTTAATTACATAAAAGGGATACCAATGAGCAAATTTCCTTTGCAATATTCAAACTTGGGTGGGGAGTGCAACAACCAAATCTCCCAACCACCCGAGCTATGCCCCATGGACACTTTTATAGGAGGACATGGGGGTCGATTTGATCCAAAATGTTAGGAGGAAATGTGGATGGGATTTGATCCACTTATGTGTCCATGGTTCATGAGATCATTTAATGCAATATCTCTAGGTGGAACCACACATTCGACCACTACGTCAAGGTGCCCCCATGGATCTTGATAAGT
>LPNX010889236.1:179772-203512 GCA_001517045.1 Pseudotsuga menziesii | reverse complement strand
ATTAATTATTCTATATTTTTCTTGTGTCTTCACTCATTAACTCAAAAAACACATTGTTAGTGTTTTGTCCATAACTCTTCAGTTTCTCAAGCATTTTGGAAAAACATTGTATGGTGCACTGAAGGAAACCGGCCTCTACATTCTATAAGAAAAATCATTTCATTATCATTGCATTAATACCTTGAAATACTGCACCCAGTTGGTGTATTATTTTCAAGGTTCAATCACTTAGATAATTAAAAAAAAATTTGAAAAAATGTGGTGCACTAGTACTAGTTGTTCTCTATATGTCTACCAATTTTCGTAAGTTGACTCCATCATTTAGGCACTCAAAGGTTGCACCCACAAAAACATATACTTGTTTTTTTTTTCATTTTTCTATTGCATCTAACATGTCAAAAGAGACCCTCATGAGCTTGCATGCACCCTTATATATATAAATATATTGGTTTTTAACTCTTCTTTTAATTATTATCAGGAATATAAAGATGTAGAAGTCTTAGGTGGTAGATCCATTGTGCCTACAACATCCAAGTCTTAACAACAATTCAAATGGGTTGCAAAGGAATCCCAGGACAATGTCTTATGAGATAATTGTATTATGTGATCATTATCCATAAGAGGTATTATATCAGCATGTATGGTGATCTGATCCTGGGGTGAGCTTGAAAACAATTCAAAACTCACTTAAAAAAAGGGACCAGTTTAGGATCATTTTTTTGACGTTAAGATGCATGTGAATGTGAGCATAATAGTAATTATGCATCATAAAATCCACCATATAAATTGCAAGGCATTTAAGCAGATAATGAAGAGGAGATTATAATGGAGTTCACTAATTAAACTGGTTATGTCTTCGAGCCTACTCAAAATATAGTGACTAATCCATTAGCATGATGTCAAAATAGATAAAATTAAATCATATGAACCCATCTGTAGAATCTTTACAAATGGATCCCTTATTCTCTTACACAACAATTGCCTCTGAAAGGCCACACCCTCATCCAAGTCTTTCACCTTTTTTCTTTGTACCGAGAGTGTCGAAGGCGGACACTTGCACTAGTGCACAAGCTATAGTTGATCCTTCTCTGATTACACAATACACAGATTCAAAATTGCTTGATGACACAACCAACGTGACCTCTCAAAAACTTCATTCCATGATCCTTGAGAAATTATACGTTATTCCAAGCAACATCTCAAAGTATAAAACATGACCTCCAAACAACATTGAGTCAAAAATGGAGTTTCTCTCAATTCAAGCCTCCAAACATAACAACTCTAACATGAGTCATGAAGCTCACTCAAATGGAACTTAAAAAATGGAGTCTCCCATGGAACCTCTCTCACAAATAGAATTCAAGCTTAAATCCCACAAGATCTCTTGTCTCCAATACCAATTCCACTTACAATGCACATAGCAATGGTTTAAATAGGAGAATCCACCCTTGGTAGCATGAAACATGTGGATCTCCCATATTGAGACTTAGTTACAACTTGTTTGGATTTTAATAACATAAGACAAAATATGGTTCTTGCCATATTAAATTTTGGTTTCAAATTTCCCATAGGTTTTGACATGTTGTTACATCCCCATAATGGCATTACAGAATCCCAAAACTTTTTTACGAGAAAAATGGTCGATGTCATTCATTGGTGTCAAACAATAGAATTGTTATAATAGCTATATGTTAAAAAAAAACCAAAAAGTGGCATATAATATGATAATAACCACCATATAAAACCATTTTATAAATGGAATTTGACCCAAACATAAATGATATGGTTATAATCCCACAACATACCATACCTTGGCATTTTCCATATTTCGTTGGTGGTTGCAATGTTTAAATGTGGCATAAACAAACCATGCCCTATGGTTACACCCCATTCGTTATTCATGTAATGAGGTGGTATGTCATGAAAACACTCTAATGGTGTCTTAAGTTGAAACCACTTCTCAATGTCCAATACATATATGGAAATCCATTATTGTTGGTATTAAGTTATTACTGATAGGGGGTTAGATAAGTAATTGCGCAATATGTACAAATTATGCAAATTTTCATATTTATAGCAATCGCACCAATAAATAGAAAAATGTGCAAATGTTTGAGAACAATTGTATATCTATATGTATGAATATTAAGAATTACATCAATAGGAGATTAGAGTCTTTGAACATGAACACCCACTCATTTCAGATGTTAACTTGAACTCAAGTACAACTTGCAATCTATTGGAACCAACCTACAACAAATTCTATCTATGTAAGATTCACATCATGATCTCCAGGAAACAACCTGAACAAATATCAGTTTAGTCATGCAAACTGTGACTTGTGGCTTCAAGCTTTGATATGTGGAAGATGTTAGGATTATTAATCCTCCCTTGTCCAAATTTGGTCATATGTCTAAATTGGGAGTCATGTCTAAATCGTGAGTCCATCCAGTCTATTTATAGTCATTAACACCATTGAGTCCACTTGACCTAATTGGGGCACATGTTTCAGTTACTAAAGTGCAGGGAACACTAATTGAGGCTCACTGCCACTGATTGCACTTGATTGCATCAGTTTAGGAGCCTCCTAGACCAATCCCTACAATTTAGGAACCCACTAGGAGTGTCGAAACCAACCAAGGTCAGTTCACTTCAGTTAATGACTAGTCAAGCTAAGTTAGGAGTCAGTTACATTCAGTTCTAGTCCTCTACATTCAGTTAGCGCTAGGTTTACTTGACTGAACACATGTGGGGTGCATTTATCACCTACCACTGTCAGTTAACCTTAGTCAACACTGAATGTAACACTTGAGTTATGTTTTAGAGCTCCGATGAACTCCGATTATGGTTTAGACAAGGTCAGTTAACTATTGAGTCCTCCGATAGTGATTTAGACAAGGTATTAGTTACCTATAGTCAAGTAGAGTCTAATCAATTCAAACTTCCTCATGTCGATTCGAATTGCTTGTGGCTATTAAAGCCATTGTAATTCATTGTAATTATATATCTAATTACTCTTTGATTAATGAAAAGCATTCACAGCTACAAGCCATTTTTGCACTGTTTCATTCTTCAATAACTGAGTAAATTGTATGATCTATCATGTGAGTTGTGTGTTTGTCCATAGATCTATGTGCTCAATTTAATAGAAGAACTTCACTCTCCAGATGTGGAAGTTACAGCTTCCTTTTGTTCTCCAGCACTCAATGGAAGGAGATTATGATCCCCTGAATTTTATCTACACCGATAGAAAGGATGTTGCTACACCCTAATTAAATTTTATACCACCTATTAGAAGGAGGTTGTGAAAACCCTGCTCCTTTCCCTATTTGACCTCCCTAATATGACATACAATTGTTTGGAAAATAAATAAATATATTTCATTCAAGTTTTGAAATTGTTGAATTATTCTGATATGTGCCTGCGTATATGCATCAATTAGTTTCCTAAAATATTATAAAACAATTTGGATCTACGTCTTTCTCTTCAAATTACACAACTTATGGTATCCTTGATCTGTGTCTTTGTCTTTGTGTCATGCAGTTTCCCAAAAATACAAACAAACTATTATTTGCATATGATTGTCTACATCTGCATCAGACTGTTCTTTAAAATATGATGTGTGAAGATAATTGTGATCTGCATCTTCTCAATTGTTTGGTATTCTTAGTTTATGGAAGAATCTCAGCACCATTACACTTGCTTTTCTCGCATCCATAATTTGGGTATACTATAAACCAATGCTTCTCATCTCACATTACGTCTGTGCTAAGAAAATATATTCAACTACAATTAACGATCCATTGATACCCCAAAAATAAAAAAAACTTCGGTCCATTTATTATTTTAAATAGATTAATACACTATTTTCTTCATCTTCAGAAATAATCAGGTCAAATTACCAAATTGTTGTATGTAAAAGTGATTATTAATGAGCAAACAATGACCATTTCCCCACTATATTGATGTATTCCATTACAATGCTGATGGTTTCGAATAAAAGAATGTTTATATGATATATATATCTATATATATATATATATATATATATATATATATATATATATATAGAGAGAGAGAGAGAGAGAGATGATGAATGGACTTCAATTTATACTCTTTTCTCCATATTCATAAATTATCAGGTTGAAATACCAAATGGTTGTATGTAAAGGTGATTATTAATGATCAAACAATGACCATCTCCCCGCTATATTGATGTATGCCATTATAAGGCTGATGATTTCAAATGAAAGAATGTTTCTCTTATATATTTATGATTAATGGACCACCATTTATTATTACTACAAGTTTCATATTCAACACTTAAGCACATTAAGTCATCTTACTAAGTTTATTTGTATTTGCAAGAGATTTGGTGCCATTTCCCCAAGGGTCGAACTAGTGATTTTGTAGCTGTTTGGGAGAGGGTTATTGTAGCAGGGATTTCTCCCTACTATAGGAGCAGGAATGGATCCCTTCTATCTATAGGACAGAAGGCTAGGTTCCTGTTGGTGGGTAAATGTAGAAAATAAAATGTAATGCAAATGACAGAAATGAAAGCTAAGCTAAGAACAAAAAGGAGATAGAAGCAATGATGAACCCCTCTACACACAAGGGTTAGGATTTTGCCTCCAAATATCTGCAAATAAATCCTAAGCTACAATAGATTGAAACACCTACAAAACAATGTTAGATCTAAAAACTACAAATGAAATAAGGGTTAGAAAGCAAAGAAAACTAAGAAACTAAGAAACAAAACATGAAATATGGTTATACCTTCTCTTGGGTGGAAATGGGCCACCATTCCCTAGCTTGTGGAAGCACCTCCCTTGGATGGGGGAGAAATGGCTCAATGGAAATGGAGGAGAGGGAGTGTGGGTGGATTGAGAGGCAAAGGTCTCAAGGCATCCATGGGCAGCATAACAATATGCAAGGGAGAAGTTGTTTGAGAGTGACCCCCCACCCTCCTTTTATAGCTTTTTCAAGGGGTTTTAGGGTTTTAAGCCCTTGGTTGGGGATTTAGCCCATTTTTGGGGATTTTTAGCCCCTTCCACCCTAACTTTAACTCCTTTTAGGGTTTTAGCCCCTTTTTGGGTGTTTTAGCTCCTATGAGACTATTATGGGCTCCTTTTTAGGGTTTTTAAGCCATTTTCTTCATCCTTTAGCTATTTTGAGGGTGTAGGGGTCTAATGGAGTGATATAAGGGTCGTGAGATGGTGTCCTTGGGTGGTGTAGGCCATTGAGAACTGAGTGGGGGATTTTTGGGTTAACAAATTGCCCCCTGATGTGTGAGCGAAGGAGCTGAACGTATAGCTGACGGACATCATAGGATTTGATGCGTAGAGGTGGTGCTTCTGGGGTTGGGGCATGGTGGCTTATGGTTTTCGTATTAAAATGGTTCCCATTAATGGGTGAGATACAAATAATGTGTGACATGTACATGGACAAGGCAAGCATCCCCATGCTCGTGACAATGCCAAAATAATAATTTGATCTATGCTCTAAATTACAAGAGCCAATCATATACAACTGATGTTACAATAATGGTTGCCTCCATGTGAGGCTGAATACAATGATGATCTGGTACATTGGACCCATGGAATTCTCATGGAATTCTATATCTTCATGACTGATAGTCTGCTGGATCTGGAATGGCACATAACTATGTGGACTCAGTGATTGAGAGTCAGAGTCTTTGTGTTGGCGCTTAGGGCAGACCGGGGTTCTTATACTATTATTTTAACCAACAAAAATACCCACAGTGTTGGCCCTTTCGGCAAAAACCTACGAACAGGTTGCAGTCTCACCCGAAACAGCTATGGGGTGCCGCAAAATCAGGTTTCTACAGGCAAAAGAGGGATATTATTGTACCTTTAGCCTTAACCAATATTAATGTTCGGATATAGGGAAGACCCGAGCTTTATACCATTAAATTTGCACCAACAAAAGACCCACAGTGTTGGCCCTTTCGGCAACAACCTGCGAATAGATTGCAGTCTCACCCGAAACAACTATGGGGTGCCGTAGAATCAGGTTTCTGCAAGAAGAAGAGGGATATTATTGTACCTTTAGCTTCTAACAATTATAATCATAAAATGCAGAGATTTAATAGTTACTTATTTAGCTTCACGGTTAGATAAACAAACAGTGCCTTGCTTAACCCTTTACTGGGAATTCCAGAAAAGTTAGTATTTAGCAGTGATCTTACTTATCAGTTATATATTTATCAATGCATAAAAGAACATAACAACAACACAAAAAAAAACACAACACATGATATAACGTGGTTCACCCCCAGTTTAGGGGTTATGTCCACAGAACTGTGTTTTATTTAACTCTTTACAAAAACCATAGTTCTGATCTACGCACTCAGCTGCAGATCCCTTCAAGTCCTCAAATCCACGCACACAACTGCAGGCCTCTGTGCACATAGCTGCAGATTTCCTTTATCACCCAAAACCCTCTGCACACACAGCTGTAGAGGTTGTCCATGCACACAGCTGGGACTTAACCTTCTTACAAACAAGCCTTAGCTTCACATTAATTCATCTTACATCAAAAGCCTAACTTGACTTCTTTACAAGAGTGCTTATTTATAGTGCACTTATTACAAAACCATGGGCTTAAACCATGGGCACCCCAAACCCTAAAACCTAGACTTAAACCATGGGTTTATTACAAAAAGAGGACTTTGACTCAACCCTGACACCCCTAAGACTATTTTGAGCCGTAACTCCACTTACAAACTCCCATATCCCCATGGAGTTACCCACCACAGGCCCCTAAGACTCACCAGTGTCCTGTCCCGGGACACTCATCTGCTTTTCTGGTGGTAGAATCTTGTTGGTGAAACATAGTGCACTGCTTGCTGAAGCCATACATGTGGTTGTCGGCTGCTTGTTCCTTTCCTTCATAATATTTATGCTGGTTAAGGCCTTCTGGATCTATCAGCGACCCCATCCTTTGATATGCTTGCCGAACATTTGACCATCCACAACTTAGGGTCCCCAGAATTGTGTGTCAAGGTTCATAAGACAAACAGTCGCCTCGGTTCTGCCAAACCAGGAGGTTACATCTTGGGATGTTTTAGATTTTTCCTGTGAAGACCGGTGCTTTTCTTCGTGTGGCTTAGAGCGCACTTCTGCCTTTCTTCCTTCCTCTTAGAGCGAGGAAGGAAGAAAGGGTCTGGTAACCCCAGACCCTAGGTTATAAGGGTGTTTATTGCTAAACAACAGAGGGTGATGATGATGATGATGACGATAAGGATGAGGATGATGATGATGATGATGATGATGATAAGGATGAGGGTGATGATGATGATGATGATCATGATCATGATGATGATGAGGATGAGGGTGATGATGATGATGATGAGGATGAGGGTGATGATGATGATGAGGATGAGGATGAGGATGAGGATGATGATGATGATGATGATGAACATGATGATGATGATGAGGATGAGGGTGATGATGAGGAGGAGGAGCATGAGGGTGATGATGATGATGATGATGATGATGATGAGGATGAGGATGGTGATGATGATGAGGATGAGGGTGATGATGAAGATGATGATGAACAATGACGGTGATGATGAGGACGATGACGACTATGATGATGATGATGAGGATGAGGGTGATGATGAATGATGATGATGATGAGGTTGACGATGATGATGATGAGGATGAGGATGAGGATGATGATGGTGATGATGATGATGATGATGATGAGGATGGTGATGATGATGATGATGATGACGATGGTGATGATGAGGATGATGATGGTGGTGATGATGATGACAATGATGACAATGACGATGGACAATGATGATGATGATCATGATGGAGGATGATGGTGATGATGATGATGAGGATGAGGATGATGATGATAATGATGATGACGACGATGATGAACAATGATGGTGATGATGATGAGGATGAGGATGATTACTATGATGAGGATGATGACTATGATAATGATGAGGATGGCGATTAAAAGAACATGATAAATATAACAATGTTGATTAAAGTCACCTATCCCCTATCGAAAAATCATCACTAATGGTTTGTAGTGAGAGCGTACGTTGATCCATCGGTACTCATTATGTATTTTTTACATCCAAAAGAGCTACCAAAAAAGAATCCTCATAAATTTATAATGTCCTTTGAGCGCTGACATAAACCAATCTTTGATATCTATGTTAATGTTGCAAAGTTTCCCTTGAAGTTGAATAGATCGAAGGATGGGAGGAATTATTGTTTTCTTGGATTCACAGCCCATGGCTTCATTAACCTCCCTATTTTCTTAGATGCACAGCCCATGGCTTCGTTCACCACCCTGTGTTCTTGGATGCACATGCCATGGCTTCATTCACTACCCTATTTTCTTGGATGCACAACCCATGGCTTCATTCACCGCCCTATTTTCTTGCATGCACATCCCATGGCTTCATTCACCGTTAAAAAGAGGAATTATTTGTGTCCATCATAGTGTTGTCTAAATGGTATTATAATGGGATAAGGATGCCATTACTATTTTTTACTCTCGTACCAAATTAGTTAAGAAAAAATGCATATGTGTTATAGCTTATTCATATCGTATATGTGTTATATCGCATATGCGATATGAATAAGCTATAAAACGTATGCATTATTTTAAAATTAAAATAATTGGCGAAAATAAGGTTTGGAATTAGGTTCGAAAATAGCTTTGGACTACTGAACCTATTGGCTAGGACAAATAAACCAGGGCTATTTCTTGTCTTTTAGAACTCTATCAATATGCTCAGTTTAGATGGCGTGTTTTAATATGACATATACAATATTTTTTTATGAAAATCTAGGATATTGTAGATTACGATCTTACGATTCTGAATATGTAATTTTTTCCTTCAGAACTATGTTTTATTTATTTATAATTATTTTTGTAAATGACACACGTCAGTTTTAAAAAATACATACATCGATTGTTTGTTATATAACTTTTGATTTCCACCACCATTTCCCAATAAAATTATATGGTGGACTAGATGAGATTAAGCTCTACTATATTATATTTAGAAATCAAGGATTTCATTAATTTTTGCCCCTAAAGTGTTGCACCCGCACATAAGGTTTTAATTTCAATCTTTTGTGACTTCAACAATTAATAATAAAAAAATAATTCATGAAAAATTCTGAATAAATAGTGTTGGACTAGGCCGATATGTCCTTTATATGTATGCAATATTTTATCCCAAATTGACATCATTTAACTCATATATTGCTGCACCCGCACAAACATATATGTTAAGATGTGCTGAAAATTTGAAAACCCACTTTCACGAAAACTAATTTTATAATCATTTACACACATTTTCTCTGCATAAATGCTATATATTATGAAATTTGATTCAATTTCCTATCTTTTCTCTTTTTACTTCATCTTCAAATAAGTTAGGGAAATACCCCTAATTGTCACCTAAAGTTAGAGTTTTCCATTTATTCCAGTATTATGTGGCATCTAAAGTGTCGTTAAAGGAGTCCATGATTGTGCATCAGCCCTACAATACTTGCATTACTTGATACATGGCTATTTCCAGCATATAACTAGCATAGATCTATCTTAACTCTGTATCTATGGGAAAATGTTATACTAAAAAACTTAATTTTATAGCTCTGATCTTAAACTTGTTATATATAATAAGAAACAAGACATAAACCATGACAAATCATCTCAAAACATACATAAACCATCACAAATCATGATGAAATAGTACTAGAAACAAAATAGTACCGATGTAACTAGATAAGATAAGTTTAAAGCATTATTTTCATCTCTTTCAACTTTAATGCTCTCAAAGGTCCCCGTGTTAAAGTTGAAAACATACAAAGACAATAAATGACAACATTAGTAAATCTAACTCAACATACACTAGTACCGAATGAGGAATTAGCTACTACGTGACTAAAAATTATAGTCACCATAGGGTTTTTAAGTGATTTACTACTAAATATGAGCAATTTTGATTGAGCCAACTATAAAGCACCGGTCTTCACATCATTGATGCAGAACCATCCAAGAAGAAAGGGAAGACTAGTTCAACAAGAATGATGTCTAGGATACAGTATCGATACATGAAGGGAAGTTCGTAGTTCCATCATGCAATAGAAGGAAACATCGTAGGATACAAGGAAAGATTCAAAGAGAGATTTGGAGCCAGTTGGAGTTGAGACACATGACTGGTATAATCATGTGTGCAAATGAAAGAAGACCTTGTATGACCTCAGGAGACACCCATGGGATAACACATACATGAGGAGCTTGATGAAGATATTAACCTTTTCTACAAGGGTGATAGAGGATGACAAGCTCACAGATGGGTGTGAGATGAACTTTTGAAAAAGTTCAAGATAGAGGATCTTGGTATCCAATGACCCTAGATGGATACATAGTATATTAGTAGCGAAGGAAGCTACTTGTCACTCCAGTATAGAATGTTTCAGTGCATATATTACAAAAGAGAGAGGAAGTATGATGCTTTAGAGGGAGTAACTATAGAATATCCTAAGGTTTGTCATGGTATGACAAGATGGATAGATTACTGATGACTCTAGGATTTAGTGAGAGTAAAGTGGATTCCAACCTTTGCTTCAAGGTTGAAGGTGGAAGACCAGTGATGCTCTTGTTATGTGTTGATGCACTATTTTCTACACATGGAGGTGTGGAAAAGGGAAGTATGCAGTAGAGATCCTAAATAGGTTCAGGATGATGGACTGAAAGGCCATGACCACACCTATGGCATCAAACATGAATCTATTGAGTGATGCTTCATCAAAGATGGTTGATGCCACGATGTATCGTCAGATGATTTTTTCATTGATGTACCTGACGGATACAAGGCCCAATAGTTTCTTTGTTGTGAACACATTGAGACATGTTCACTTGATGATTGCAAAGGGTACAGTTGAGTATGGGCTCAAGTATGTTACGAATCAGAAGATTAACCTGGAAGGTTATGTTGATTCAAATTGGGTAGTGCCATCGATAGGAAGAACACTTCAGAGTGTTACTTCAGTATGGGATTAGGTGTGATCTGATGGTTTATTAGGAAGCAATCCTGTGTGGCACTGAGTATAGTGGAAGCATAGTATGTCGCAACTTGTTCAGCTAGTTGTGAGGTAGTATAGCTGCGGAAGCTACTGTCTGATTTATTTGATCTCCAAATGGATGCTACTTGTATACATTGTGACAACTAGAGTTGCATGAAGTTGTCAGAGAATCCAGTGTTACATGACAAGTCGAAGCATATCGAGATCAAGTATCACTATATCAAGGATATGGTGCAGAGGGGAGTAGTGAAGCTCCAGTATTTTGCGACGAATGAACATATAGCTAATGTGTTGACAAAGCCATTGGCTAGGGTGAAGTTCAAGTACTTCAGGGAGAAGCTTCGTGTTCTCTAGATCGAGGTTCATTTCAAGGGGAAATGATGATACCTATATCCATTCTCACATGGTGAGAGGATTGGTTCCTTCCATGGTCAAATGTAAGGGCTAAGCCATTTTTTCATGGTGAGAGGATTGGTTCCTACATGATCAGAAGTAAGCGTTGAATTCCATTCTAGGAATGGAGGCACCTGGTCAGTTACCAGGTAGCTCAGTCTAGGACTGGGGGCCATTCTGATATGAATGTAGGATTGGTTCCTACAATATTAGATGTGAGTGCACACCTTTTCAAACATGAATTTTGGATTGGTTCCTCGCATGTTTCGGATGTAAGTGCAGAGCCCTTTTGACATGAAGGATTGGTTTCTTACATGGTCAAATATAAGTGTTGAGCCTTTCTTGATCATTGGTTGAACGAATGTAAGTGATGGGCCTTTCCTGATCATTGGTTGAATGGATGTAAGTGCTGAGCCTTTCTAACATTAGTTGTCAGATGTAAGTGCAGAGCCTTTTGGCATGGAGGATTGGTTCCTCACATGGCCAAGTGTAAGTGCTGGTGTTACGGAGAGAAATTCCTATGGCTTGGGGTACCACAACATACATCTAGATTCCCGAAATCAATCTTTCCCAATATGCAATAGAAATAAAGACATCTAACATTAAAGGATTGAACCTCGTACCTTATTCCGGATGGTTGAAGTAGATCCCCGTTGAGCTTTCCAATCTTCAGCTTGAATTGTAATAGCACGTCCTCAACAATAAGTAAACAATACAAGCATACTATATTTCATGGTGTTAGATCTATTCTAGCATATATAATCAATAATGTAAAAGCATTTGACATATTCCAATGGATACAATATTCATTCAAATACACATTACTGGATAGGAAAATATATTTCTATTAATATGAATTAGATATTACAAGTGACAACCTCTGACGGCACGTCTGCGAACCGGAGAAACTGAATCCCCCACTTGGGCCTCCACCACCTCAATCCTTCATCACTTTTATAGCAAGCTTACTAGCAAAATGCAAGCTTGGAAAGAACACAATAGTGCTCCAAGGGACAAAGGGATGCAGACTCAAGCATAAGTTCTGGCAACAATGGACTATAGTTTCGATACTCTCAATTCTCTCTTATATAGCTTTCAATGTCTCAATGGGTTCCTTATATAGCTTTTCAAATTGATACTGAAAGTTCGAATCCGTGCGATCTCAAGGCATATGGAAGGCCATGAGTCATATGAGTCGGATCCAAGTCAAGGAACGCTCCAAAGGATTTTGGATTATGCACACATCCCGATGTACACGACTATAGAGGGAATATCCGCGTATGTACGCGGTTATCGGGGAAAATGTCACGTATATCATTTTTCTTTTGTTTTTAGGGATGGTCAAGGATACATCAAAAGACAAAAAATGGTCCATAGGGGCTAATGAGTCTGCAGCGGGACATGGGAAGGCCATACAATGTGTGATTCACCTAGTGTGGCGAAATCCACTATAACAGATGCCCCCTAATGTATGAGATCAGAGGGGTCATACGATGGACGAAATACATTATAAGTCCATCCTAGAAGTGAAGTGATGAAGGTACCCAAATGGAAGACCAGCCACCCAATCAACATAATACCATAATACAACTCTACATATAACTGCGAATACATATATCAGTCTCGGATACATAAGAGTACAATGGCCATGAATAGGCATGAAACATGATAACACATATGTGGTCATCGCCACGCACAATATACATAGATCAGAATCTCCATGATGAAGATATACAAAGGACCATGATCTCCACAAAGGTTGAATATATATAAGAGATCAAGATCTCCATAGTGGCTGGAAATATCTGACATATACTGGAACAAGTCACGAGAGCTGAAATCTCATGAACACTGGCACGATCAAGGAGGTAGCATATAGTGGATGCCACCAATCTGGAAGGTATTCTACACAAACCACTACGAGTACATGTCCTACTATGCGAATAGAGGTGTCGAGGTCGAACATTGTAGTCCATTGTCTAATTACCGGTCATTGATGTATACCGTTAACAGATGTGAGATCACCCACCAATAATGAAAATGGGAATCAAGGTACTAGAGTGCAAACTAACAAGTGTGAATAAATGTGTTGAGGTCGAACACTTGAGAGGATCCATCGATCAGGGGACATTGATGTATTCCCAAAACTGTCGATGGCAAGAGAACCTGCCACTGATGACTGCAAGTCTCAAGGCACTCAGAACGACTCTAGACTCCAATCCCAGAATAAATGATCTGAAGTCAATGGGATGAAATCCGCTGTAAGGAGGGCATTAGGGCATCCCCCATCATCCAACATGAGGTACTCAGCAAGGCTGTATAATATGGAAGAACTTGATCATAAGGTGCATGAACTAGTAACTGTACCAGGAATGGCCGACATGCAAAGTCAAGATAACTGAGGAATGGCCGACTCAGGTTTCAACTTCCTTCGAACAAGAGCATAACAACGTATGGTGATTGAATGAAGGTAGCATAGACTCGATATACAAACTGGGACATCTCTATGATGCAGGAGGCATCAATAGAGGCTCCATAGGGACTGGAAGCTTAACTAGTCGGTGGAGATAAAACTCAAATAAATGAGTACAGCTCCTAAAGTCAAACTATAACCCAACCAATGGATGTGATATATAGTGCTTTGTTAGAAGGCGACACGACTCGATAGCTGCCAAAGATAATATCTTTTCTTTTCTGACTTTTTGGTTTTTTGATTTTTTTGGTCTTTTTCAGTTATTTGAAAAGCTTGAAAAAAGAATAAACTAGCTTTATAGTTACAAACTAGGAGGAGACGAGTGTCATGAGAGCAAACACACTAGTTCCAAGTAGTGGAACATACCTATGCTCAATGAAAGGATATGTCTGTAGGATATCGACACTCGGGGGAAAATCCCCTCCCGGTGAAAAGGGAATCAAGCTGTGAAGGATATAAAGAAAGGCTTTGCATGGCTAGACATGAGACAAGCTCGGGCTATATGGCTGAAACGCAATGTCATTGGAGCTGGCATAAAGCTCAATAATACAGGAAAAGCTCATGATAATGCATTCACAACTTGATATAAGGGGAGTCCGGGGGAAAACAGGCCAGCATAAGATCAAGAGGAGTATGAGGATCTTGCTAAATTTCATGGCAATACTATACAACGGACTCCCACACCCTAAAGGGGAAACATCGCCATGGGAACCAAATGCAAATAAGGAACTAACTAGGGTACCCATGTAAGGTGAGGCTCTACCACTCATATCATGCCACTTCTATAGCAGCAAGAAGGTTCCATGACATAATAGAGTGGGTTCGTACCTAAGGATATAGTGACATGGTCATAAGGTCATGCAAAATGCAAACGGTGGTGAACCTAACCTATATGCCAGTATAGACGTTATACCTGAGATCAGTATGAATGGGTCAATCCAAAGGCTGAAACGGCACTGAAAATGGTCTTCTACATCACAGATAAGGTCAGAAACGGTCCAAAATGGTTAGAAATGGTTGAAACTATAGGAAAGGGGGTAAAATTTTTCAAATATTTGAAATTTTTTCTATAAATAGTAAAAAATAGAAATCATTTGAAACTTTTACCCATTGGAGCTCTGATTTGGGCAGACGCGATGAGCAGACTGGGGGGTGGTAGGGTGGCAAACCCTTATCCAACAGACTTTTTTACATGGTGGCGACGACAGATTGTTGCCATAGAGGACTACCCTTATGCAGGGATAGACTTCCGGGGAGATCTGAACATGCCATTACCACTAGGATCAGCATATGGAGACATAGGTAACGAATCTTGACCCTTACTCTTTTTAAAATTTTTGAATTATTTAATTTTTTTTGTGTTTTCTTGATTAATGGAATCAAAAAGACATAGTTTTGGGTGACAATACATAATGACATCTACCATTCATGTGCATATGTGGGACCACGGCGACCAAAGGGCTTCCCACATCATAGACAGAGGGGAAGGGGAGATGATATCACCGGTGTGGATGCGGAGAGAACGCTCCCACTACTACATTTCGATTCAAAATCCGACGGTTACTTCCGACAGCGCATGGATTTTTTCTTTTAACTGTACCAAAAATCACAAAGAAATTTTTTTTTTTTGAAATTGTGGTCATCAGCGTCGCTTAAGCGACGACTAGGCTCAATAAGCATCGCTTAAGCGACGGATTTCCTCATAAGTGTCGCTTAAGCGACGACGCTTCAAATTGGTCAACCATTGAAATAAAAGAAACCCCTTTTCTCATTTGCCCCTTTTTTCATTTAGCCATTGCTTAAGTGTCGCTTAAGCGACGGTGCTTCAAAATGGTCAATTGGAAAAAAGAATACAAAGTGCTTTGATGTGATTTGTGCTATCGTGGTGGCATATACATTGGTCGTATTGAATGTCGGCTCTTATCATTCAAACCCCTGTTCTCATTTACCATTTTCAAATGTCTATGGGGTCACTCTCACCATTGCCAAGCACCCAAGAAACGGAGGAGGAAGAATCGGAGGACCAGCAGAAGTCTGATACAAATCTCAGCAAACCTCTGGTACAAATATTTTTATTTCTTTCTTTCGGCCAGCAGTGTTATGCTATCTCTGCATGCTTCTGTTATCGCTTCCACCATTTTATTTAGGCATCCCTTGCCTTACCTATTGCTTTTGCTGTCCTTGTTGTAGGGTGGATCCTTTGACAAGGTTCAACCTGTGGGCAATGAGAGCTATGGAAGGTGGCATATGGTATACAAATATGGTACTAGAGCATAAAAATAATGTTGCTGCACACAGTACCGATCACAGGAAAGGCACGGCACGGGACACTACCCAAAAGAATAAGTCAAGAGGGAAGAAGGCCCCCGTTATTGAGGTATAAAACCTGGTCTGCCTTGATGAGGCACTTGACCCACGGGTGCATATTAGCAAAGATGAGCATTTGAAATTTTATGTGGAGCAATTTAAGTTGGTGGATCACAATATCCACAATCCCATCGTATTACCTGAGTTTTATTCAGATAATTATCAAATATAGGGGGAACCAAACCAATAATTTTTCACCATTTCAGCTTTTTGTTTTAATTAGGGATTACAAGTCTCTTGCATGCCCCATGCTTTGGGAACTCTTTGGCAGTCAGGAAATTTGTGAGGTTGTTGTTGTCACAAACTCAAACTAGAGGGATTTGAATGGACTATAAAATCCTATTAACATATAGAATATCCATGCCATTATAGGGTTTTGTTGAATGGGAGGGGTTTCTGCCCTTTGTCCGCAAAGGAGGGTTGGGATTCACCTGGTGGGAAGCATTCTTCAAGGGGTTACATAGGCATCACTATGCAGGATTTGTTCAAGGGGGCCCCGGATATAAAGCACCGGTGCTGGATCTTATCAGAGAGGGTTTTTCGTCCTGTTATGTTCAGTCTATTGGTTGTTTTCATTGTGTCCCTATTATTGGTACATGGCACCGGGGTTGTTCTGTTAAGGGCCAACAATCTAGGCAGGTAGTGCTTTGAGACCTCAACTGCAGACAAGGACAGTCTGAAGAGGTTTAGGATTGCGATGGTGACTTGCTCGGATGAGTCTAGGACCATTCCTGCAAGGTCCTTTTAGGGGCTTATGAAATTGGTTGATCCCAACAAAAGAATCCATGCTGATAGACATCGGTATGATTTTATTGATGAGAGCAATATTGTTGATAAGAACAGGCCCCCCAGCTGGAGTAAGATCCTGGCAGTCCGAAAGAATCTGCCCAAGTATGATTGGATCTTCTGGAACGATGCGGTATGCCTTGCTCCATACAATGACCTCTCTCTCCAATATAAGGGATCATTTATCTGTATAAGCAAATAGTAGGTCGTAACTGGTTCTGCATGATCTTTTGAAACTGCTATTTTTTGGGTTATTGGGTAATTCTTCCATTTCTTAGGAGTTTACATGGTCATCATGTTTGGTCAAAATGAACATTATAGCGCAGAATTCTGCTAAAACTTATGAAGTATTCAATTTCAAGCAACTTGTCTCTGCCCAATTCAGGACTCCATGGCAAAGCACCAACTTCCTTAACATCAATATCTGATAGAGTGATCTATTAGCTTCATAGTGTGTCAATCTTATTTTGTATTTTGCTTTGTAAATTTGAGAATAAACAGAGCAAGTCACGATGGTTATATATTTTTGGAGTTTTCTCTCTTTCTTGTTCTTTAGGGATAATCTTGATGTATTATTTTACCTACTACTGCTAACAGGACAGAACTTTGAGGAGTCAATAGTGATCCAAAAACTACCATGGTATCCACTGCCAATGGACAAATTCACTTTGTGGTGGTGCCTCTAATGGAAACTGTAGCCTAGTGGACTAATTTGGATATATAGATACCATGAACCTTGCATAAATGAATCTTCTATGCATTTCGAGAACCTAAGACTAACATTTGGGCTAAACTTCTAGCTCTTAGCATAGGGATGAGGGAGTCTCTCAACCAAGGCATTAAGAAATTAGTTTTGATGGTGATTTCAGGCCATGGATAACTTGTAAAAACTTAGCTGTATGTTGTGGTTGGATCTAGTTTTAACAAATGTTTGGGAGTGTAAATTTTATGTTTGAGAAAGAAAACCAATCAAGTTGTGGATTGTCTATAGGCTAACAGAGCCTTTCATTGGTTCCCACCACTCACCTGACTTATTTTATATTGCTTTTCACTGTCTTATGTTTATTTCCCCATTGCCCTTGTTTGGCTCTGCCTTGTCCCTCCTACCCTTCTCTGTCATGTGTTTTCTCCCCATTCTGTGGTACCCTGCTGTATGTCCATCATTATTCTCTAGAGCATCAATCTCGATGTTGAGGCCAGCCTTGGATGAGTCTTTAAGTAGTCAAGGTGGTACATTGTACAACAGACAGTAGTTTTTGCTTGAACCTCACTCAATGGATTCATTGATCAACAGGGTGGATCTAAATTGATACCCCTGGCCTTGATTAGGTGCTTTAAAAAAAGATTAGGACCCACATTGGAGAGAGAGATGAGGCTGAGAACTGGTTTAAGTAGGAAATATGCAGTGCCTTGTACCAATTGGGGTTGACATTGGAATTGAGAGCATCATTGATTCATGGTAAAATGATGGAGAATTCAAAATGAAAGTGCTTATCAATATGGAACTTATTATGGACAATTTACCCAGCTGTCAGCAGGCAACTATCGTTGAAGTAGAGCTCTTGGTCGATGACCTGTTCGGTTGCCAATGATTCACTAAGCAAGATTCTCATCTGACTGTCAAATGAGAGTTGTTGGGCAATCTATGTTCCGAAATTATCTTGTAATGTTTTGTCTAGTTTATATTTTTGAGGCTATGTATGGATCAGGATTATATTAACTTAGTATTAGCTAGTTTTCTATGTTTTGTGGATTGAAGGCTCTTAGAGTATTGAATATATTTCTGCTGAGTTTATGATTGTAAATTTGGGCTTTTATAAACATGGCTGTATGAGTTCTGCCATTGTAGACATCAATACATGTTTTATCCCATAAAAAACAGTTTGACCCATGAGTACTTGCGAGTGGAGCTCGCAATTGATGAGCCAGATTTATGGGGAGTGAGCTTGACTTGTCACTGAGTGATCTTGGCTTGTTTTATGTGAAGGATTTTTAAATCATGAGTCTGAGACAAACCTGGTGATTTTTGTAAACATTCGAGGAATCAACTATGGCCAATGGGATCATCAGTTAGACACTGACTTCTCATTCTCAAAATTGGAACATTCAATGCCAATATAAATATCTCTGCTAGCTAGTTCTTGACTAGACAAAATGTTCTCAGCCAACCAACCTTGATTTCTTAACTAATCTATTGAGAGGAGATTAAAGATACTTTTGGAAAAAATCCTCTTAATGGTGAATCACCTATTCAAGTATCTCATGGACATCCAATTAGCTAAATAAAAAAGACTGATATTTCCAACGAGATCCCCTTATCCAAGGCGTGCGCAAGAAGTTATGGTTTATGTGGTTTCTTCATGTCAGGGTCGGGCATCCTTTTGTTGGTTTTAATGATAATGGTTGCATTTATGAGCATTAATTATTACTTGGCAAACAGAGCAGACCCCTCCAATTAGATATTATTCAAGTTCTTACTAATTTTTTTTGATGTACTTGATTTTCCATGAAAAATAAATGTGCATTGCTTTTACCTTTTATTGTACCATGGAGAATGAGGTCTGTTGAAACCAACTGGGCGAATGGGATTTAATCTCATTGAACTAAGTCAACCAAGGAAGATAGGTACAAACTGGAATCCACGATTGCAACCACTGCAATAGTCCATGTCGAGACTATTTTCTCTTCTCTTTTATTCTCTACTTGAACTTTGAATTTAGGACATCCTATAGCCAAACATCAATCATCAACAAGATTGTCCATAAGTACTACAATTAAGCACAATCGATCCACAAGTGTGCTAATCAAACTCAGTCATCATCTCTATCTACAATCACCAAATAGAAATCCATCTTGCCAAGAATGTAACACTATTATCAAGGTGATATGGTCTGATAACTACACCCATTAACACCATCCCAAGATGAGGAGCTTGAGTTTTTTTTGGCCTGCTCCTTAGTGATTTATATTTTGTGGTCTTGTACTCATGCTGTGAGTTCAAACCTTGTTGAGATAAATTTCACTTCAGATTCATGGTATTGAATTAGGGGAAGACTTCATTCTGGTTTTGCTACTTAGTATTTTGTAGAAATTTATGGTAAGCTGTAATCCTTAATTCTTGCTTAACTTTTGTCAGTTATTTAAATTTCTTTTGTTTGGATTTTTGACTTGTTTTGGGTTGTTTCCTTCACAGGTAAACAATGTTGTTGGTTGTGAGGGATGTTTCCATCACTTAAGGCATGATATTTGGTAAGATCTAGCCTCTAATGGGAAATGCCCATACCTGAGAGAGAGGTCTGAGGGTTGTTTATCATTACTACAGAGGAGTCGATATTATTTCATTGAATTCCAAAGATAAACTGGCCAATTGCTTAGTAAATTTGTTTTAGCATAAAGGGGTCTATTGACATGTCATGGAACTACACTAGTTCTATTTTATGGGGGAAACTTACTCTATGTTATGCATCTCTACTATCATCTATGTTGTTCCCTAGAATACTTTGAACTATATGGGACAAAATGCTTGTTTTCTTTCATGTGTATTGTTTATTGTTTTTAATTTTTGACAGATGTTAACCACTTGACCTGATTCTTGTTTCATATTTTCCAGTGATGGTGAAACTTTCATTTCAGCTGATGACCTAAGAATTAATTTATGGAACATGGAAATAAGCAATGAAAGTTACAACATTATAGATATCAAACCTGCCAACATGGAGGATCTTACTGGTAATTTCTTTCTGTCCTAAATGTAGATGTGCTTTATTGTGATATGATAAGAATATGATAGAACCCTCTCAATAATTATAAAAGTTAAATGTAGTTTTATCTCATTAAATATTGAAGATTGCACTCTTCAAGGTGTTTTATGCCATGTATTACACCTTTTGAAGACAGCTAGCATTGGAGGATATCTAGGATGATCAATCCCTAGATCTAAGGTCCAACTACCCTATTTTGTGGACTTGTTGCATGTTTTGGGGCCTATCCTAGTGGAGTGACTTCACTTTGTGGACATTGAGGCTTGGCTTGGACATTACTTGGCTATTGCTCCTCATTCCTTGGAGGCGCTCCGCTTTGTTAGGCCTAATGTATCTCAGAACTTTACCTTTAACAAACCGTTACATATTGATATAAGCCACTATACGGTCTCCTTAACTGCTGTTATATTTTGTATGGACTGCTGTTATGTTTTAAGGGCTTCTTGGTTGGGAGATTTCGTCGTTTAGTATTTAAAGACAATTTTATTGCAGAACTTCTCATTCATGCCTAGGTTTCACTAAATAATGCTGAGGAATGTTGATATAATGGCGCAGGTTGCATTTTGAAGGCTTAGATATGCCTCGGACTGCTTCTCCAGATCCATATGTTCTTTTTGTTGGTAGAATGTTGGTGGGGTTAGGTGATGGATAAGGCACGCCTCATAACAAGTTCACACACTTCTCCTACTGCTGTTCACACACAAGATTGATTATTAGAGGCTGTTACATGCTCAATTTTTTTGGCTTTTTGCTTCTTCATAGTTGTATGAGACTGTTTTGGGGTTTAAAAGTGCCCATAATCCATGTAGGTGTACCCAGGACTGCTATAGGTTCCCTGTGTTTTCTTTGCTCACAATTCCTCTAAACTTTGTTAGAGTTCCAAGTACAGACTCTATAAGCTTAAAGCTAGCTCCTAGCTTCCCCAATAGCTCTTCCTGCTTTGGCTTGTCATAACCTGCTTGAAGCAGCAAATTTAGTGAAAACAGTGCATCATCTTCACATTCTTCCAAGTTACAATGATCTCTGGCTTGCTTGCATAGCTCCTCTAGATGTATGGCTACTCTGATTGTACCCAATCCCTTTATTCCCTCCATTACACAGAGAGAGGATGGTATCTTTTTACACAGAGAAGACCATTGAGTAGTATATCCTTAACAAGCAAATTACCTATAGCTGATTGAGCAGTATATCCTAGCAGCATTTTTTCCAGCCATGAAGCCAAAGAAGATGAATGTTTCCAATACCCAGATTTAAGGGCACAAACAGGCCAAATCTGGGCTAAATATGAGTCATGATAGCACCTCTATCCCATAATCACTTGTGTGATCTTTGTGTAAATTAATAACTAGATGAAAAAAATTGCTATGATTCAAACCTCCGATTTCATCTCAAACTGGGCTAAATTGAAGGTACATCAAATGTCAAATGAGAGTTTCAAAATATTCTCATCCTTGTACTGGGTAGTTACTCATCTCCAAATTGTGTAATGGCATCTGTAAGTATCTACTATCAACCTTATTTCTGTTGTGTGCTTGTTGCCTGTAGGTATCATTTGCTGCCTTGTTACTCCCTACAATCAGTCCTCTCTGATCAAAATGTTAATGGAAAACCTCTCTATAACAGCTACCACAAATCTGTTAAACCAGTGCTTACCTTGCACTACTGATCTCTGGAACCCAAATCTCTGAGTTGTATCCACTATCTAGATCCCCTGGAATCTGAAATCTAACAACCGTGGGTAAACGGTGATGGCCATGGAATCTCCTGAGGATGTGTCCATGAAGTTCGAACTATTGATGCTGAGAAATCAAGATGGATTAAGGATAAGTCCAGCCTTATCGCGAATGTGCTCATGGACCATAATGAAGGTAATACTTTGAGACTTCCAAAGGGCAGATTCAGTGTTAAGTTGTTAACAGTGGATGCCCTAATAATTGGAATTTTGGACCATGTGCCTTTGCCAGCAAGTTTCCTGTGTAGTCCTTTTGAGTGATGGGAAATTGATTTCTTCGGAAATCTTATAGTCACTTTTAATTAAAAAGGTTGATCCTCATTGGCATCAATACTTGTACAAATTGACATGAAGATGTTGCGGGCCTCAAGAATGATGTTGTGACAGTCAGTTTCTCTTTTCCAATGACATTACAAGCTTTATGGTAAGTGGTAATGATTCCCACTTTGTCAACATGATTATCAAATGCTTAATCAAGTGCTGTCTGATCACACATCATAACAACTTACCTCATTGTCCTTGCACTTCTGGTATAACATCGGCCACTAGAAATGGGAAAGAACAAGAGCATCATCAGTATAAGCAAACCTCCCACCCTCTACCTTCAGAACTTGATTTACTAGGTGTTCTTCAAGTTCGATGGATAAGGCACGCCTCATAACAAGTTCATGTAACAGGTTAAAGCATGCTCTGTGAAAATGTTCAAGGAAGTTTTTTTCATAGGACATATCTGAAACACTAGCCCCCTCCATTCTTTCATCAACTAAAAGTTGTGGCTGTAGCATTCTTAAAAGAGCACTGACATGTTCTTCATTAAGTTGGTGACAGGATTCTTTGTAAATAGAAGAATGCCAATCTGGAGAAAAAATGCACTCTTTAATAAAACTAAGCACTTCAACAGCTCCTTGTAAAGGAATATTAATGGAGTCAGAAACACTGTCATTTGCAGAGCAGGGCTGTTCATGTCCATCAGAGATGACTACTTGCCTGCTAGCCTCTGAAAACAGATCTCCAAAGAGAGCATCATATTCGTGCTTGCTTGCAGATTCTGCATCATTTACTCCCAGCCCATCCTTGCTAGCAGTTGGCCATGACTTTCCCGTGCTTTTAATCCGTGGTTTTAGTTGTATTTGTTTCA
>LPNX010889236.1:115219-173637 GCA_001517045.1 Pseudotsuga menziesii | reverse complement strand
AATTTCACCCACAACAATTAACAATTGATCATGCAAATTATCAACAATGGAGACTGAATATGGAGCTGTAACACAAAATTATATTAACTAAGTGTACAATAGCCAACCCTACAATAACATAGGCTTCTGAATATATAGAATACATGAGAAAATCGAATGCATAAGGAAGCATCCAAATCTAGCATAAAGCAGGCTTACCCAAAATAGGCAAATCCCCCATAGGTGTAAAAAGCTGATCCCAAATCTATCAAGGACCCCACAAATTAGCAAGGGCGCATGGGCAAGCTAAAGAGCGGTCAAATGGAATCTCATACATGCTTTTGCATGGAGGAAAGAGTGGAGGAGGAAGAGGCAACAAAGCTGATTCACCTCACCTAATCTTGCTTTCCTATGTGCCTTAAAACACTGAAAAAGCAGGGAATAAAGCAGAAAAAGTAGATGGGCGCCTAGGAGGCCAGGAATAAAGCAGATTTGATTCCTAAGGCTTTCCCAAGTGCTACATGAGTCAATGATTGCAAGTTTGTCCTCTATGGATAGGCAATTAGCAACTTGCACATGGTGGGACTCATGGACTAGGAAAATAAGACAAAACAAATGAAATAATGTCTAAGTGGGTAAATACTATGGGTTGATTATTCTAACATGGACCAACTCTAAATTTCTTTTGATTTTGAATGTTAAGGTATCCAAATCCACGACATATTTGCATTTGGCATCATTAGGAGGCTATAGAACTTGTCTTTGTCCAGCACCAAGGCTGAAGGTTTGTTTCATTCTGAAAGTTACAATTTGTTTTATTTTATTTTTCCCTTCATATTCCAATTCGTTTTATACTAGTGGGGTTATTTGCATCTTTTCTGTTTTTATTTGTAATTGATATTGTTGGGGTATTATTTTGCATCGTTTCTGTTTTTATTTGTAATTGATATTGTTGGGGTATTATTTTGCATCGTTTCTGTTTTTATTTGTAATTGATATTGTTATCTTAACCTATAATTTTCCTTTTGTTGTAAGCTTTGGGCATTGGGAATAATTTTGGCTTAATTTAGGTACTTGTTTACTTTGATTCTTGTACCAAAGAAGGCTGATTTTTGTTTGTTAAGTAATTTGAATATTAAAACCACAAGATAGATACGATGTTGTCTAAAACACAACACTTTGCACCCTCCTGGCAGGAATCCAGCAACTCAAAGAAGTCAGAGTTCTGATTGATCTGGAATTCTGATCGATTTTTCGAGCATCTGGGTCGGTTTAAAATGGGGTAAAACCCCTAGGTGCAGAGTTCCATGGAGGGACTCTACCACCACACCTTTGGAACTCTGCCCCTACCTGGAATTTTTGCTAGATTCATAGAGGAACTCTGCTAGAAAAGCCACTGGAAAAGGTGCAAACTGTTGTGGTTTTAGACAATGTCGATAAATATCTACAAAATGTACGGGCACGTTTAATTTGGTATTCTATATGCAGTGCTTGAGGTTGGAGATGGTGTATTTGAGGTGCTTTCCACTTCAGGTGACACACATCTTGGTGGAGATGACTTTGACAAGGTTTGTCCAGCACTATGCTTCATGAAGTGCAAGTTAATAAAGAGGTTTTCTTTGGTAGAAGTTGATCGGTTATTTTTCTAAGATGTTTTCTCAGCATGGGGAGTAACTATGTGTTAACACCAAAAAAAGGTTCACTACCTCATCCACCCCATTACATGGCTCATTTGTCCATTTTCCTACCATATTTCCATCAAAAACCCATAAAACCATGCAAAAAGCCTCCAAAAGGCTTAAAATACCTCCAAAATGCCATAAAACCCTCTTTTCCTCTACCAAAAAAGCAAAAAGGAATAAAAAATATAAAATAATGAGGAAAATGAGGAAAAAACTGTAAACAGCTGAAACCCTAAATAGCTGAAACCCTAACCCTAAAACCGCATGGTTTCAAACTATAAATAAGTGATGGAGACCCCTTATTCAAAATCCACAATCACAAGTATCCTGCCTCTGCCAAAATTGCTCGTGAAACCCTAGCTCACCATTGAAGCTACTTTCAACGTGAGAGCCCCTTTTGGCCCATTTCCACCATTGGAGAAAGAGAAGAAGCAGCTTGAAGCTCGGAGCCACCGACATCGGACCAGCGCAACGAACTTCACCAACCTCCACATTGGAGGTAACATTAATAAAGATCATTATTTACTATTTACTGTTTTTGTTTCATGTTATTTACTTTCTATTGTTTTGATTCATGAATGTTTAGATTTAGTTTTTTTATTTCAGTTATAGCTTTTAATTCATATATCATTTGAACTACTACTAAGGAATCCATTGTCCTTAGTAGGTACTCATTCGTACAAGCTAGGGATAAAACCCTTGCAACAGTTTTGGCGACTCCGCTGGTTTATTTCCTACAATTTTATTTTCCGTTTTTTCTTTCGGCTGTCCCTTTCGGCCGCCGCCGACCGCGAATTTCAGGCCCATAGCCGCGGCCGGACCGCGCCTGTTTCCCTCAAACCTGCGGTCCGACCGCACCTATCAGCCATTTTCCTGCGTCCCGACCGCGTCTTTTCCTTTCGCAGTCGCGTCCCGACCGCGTCTATCGGCCTCAAACCCGCAGTCCAACCGTGCTTTTTTTCCTCAAACCCGCGGTCCGTTTTTTTTTTTTTTTCAAATTTCGGGCCAGAAAGCCGCGACCCGACCGCGGCTGTTTTCCTCAAACCCGCGGTCCGACCGCACGATTCCTCCAAAAACCCGCGGTCCGACCCGCGGCCCGATTTTTTTTTATTTTTTTTCGATTTTTTTTTTTTTTAGACCTTTGCTACCATATCTTCTGCACCTGCACAGCCATCTGTTCTACCTGCAGCCCTATAGTTTCTTCAGCATCGCATTTTTGTCCCTCTTTGCATGGTAAAAGTTTATTTCAGCATTGATTATTCAGATATCTTTGCATGGTAAAAGTTTATTTCAGCATTGATTATTCAGATATCTTTGCATGGAAAAAGTTTATTTCAGCATTGTTTATTCAAAACTTTTTGCATAGTAAAATTTTTTCATTCAGTATTATTGTTATTTAGGAAGTTGCCCTGGCACTTCTCTTCTGGGTTCATAACCTCACAAGCACACAATCTGTCACCTAATTCAAGTGAGATTTAAAAATTACTTAACTCAACCAACATTCTAACCCTATTTGGGGAACACAAAAGAATTTTTGTAGTTAGGTAGGATCGGAGGGATAGGCTTCCAAAAACACCCCTCGGTTACTTGCACTTGAGACATAAATGTTGTCTATTAGGGAACCAAAATCCCCTAGTATTTTTTGACACGGTCACAACCAGATTATCAGAAGGCCTCTCCCTTAGGAGGGTTGAAGTCGTGAGATTGGTTCCGGAGGTCTGAGTGGAATACCGAACTCCATTCAGTGACTGAAGGGCTACCTTTCGCAGTTCTCGGAATATCCCTGTATAGGGAATATTGCGGTTAAAGGACCAAGCGGCAGATTTACCTTTCTAGACGTGTCATGAACGGGGTATCTTAGTTGCCATACTTCTAGGTTTGAGTACCCGGTGTCCTTCCCGGTAGGGGGATACTTTAGCCATTTGACTTTCCTATTTATATTGTCTGACTTGGATTTCATCACCTTGCAGAGGATATGCTTAGTTGAGTCATAATACTTTTAGTTAGGTGTTTGCAGGCTCCCTTACCTCCTTTTGGTCTAGTGAGTCCACCGTTTTTTATTTTTTAGGACACCTATTGCTTATTGGTATTCTGACCACTTTTGTTGACGCTCCGCCTATTATAGCACGCTGTTACAGTGGGTGTTTTTGAGTTAGTTTTTTGGCCTGAGCGCCGTCTTTTTTGAGCTCTCCTTCTGCACGCTCAGTTGCATTAGGGTTTTTTGAGCTGGTTTGTAGTTCCCTCAATCCACAGAGATTTGACATCATTTATCACCATTGCTTCCCCGAGACATTCTCGGTGCCTCAGAGGCGAGCCCCCACAGCACGGATCACTTGATACCACTCATCGTAGATCTCGAGCCTTGTCACTTGACTCCACTCGTCAGCGGCATAGGACTCCGTCACCAGATTCTGACGCCCCTTATTTTACCTCAGACTCGGAGCCTGAATCCGAGAACACCCTTTACACCGCCCCTACTAGCCCCATGGCTGGCGTGAATCCCACTCCCTTAATGAGAGGGACCATTAGTGGCGCATCCACCACTACACCAGTTATCACACTTATCATGGGTATGCCCTCCACGGGAGGCCCATCTACCGTTCCCCTCACCGTACCTATTCCCACGGCGGGCATACCTATTCCCACTCTATTAGTGGTTCATACTACCCATGTTGGTGCAAAACCGTCCCATACCACCTTAGTTCTCCCACTTGGGGGTAACCTCCCTCACATGACCCCTCCACTTGGGGGCATGGGCCCCGGCTTGATCCAACCCACAACCGTGTCACACCCTTCATCTAGTTTTCCATACATGGCTAGCCTCAACCTACCTGACCTAGCCATATTAACCAACGACCCCATCCGACACGACCCTGCGTGGCCCCACATGCCTACCAAGCTCCCCTCTGACATCCCTAAGTTCGAGGGTAAGGCAGGTGAGGACCCACATAACCATATCATGTCCTTCCATCTATGGTGTTCCTCAAATTCCATAGTAGATGACTCCATTCGCCTCCGTTTATTACAGCGCACTTTCACTGGCTCTGCTGCCAAGTGGTATATCGAGCAACCCCATGGAACCCATGTCACCTTTACGTCCCTTGCCTCGACCTTCCTACAGTTCTTCCAGTTACCTGTCTGCTATGACGCGGGCGTTGAGATCCTCCTATCTTGCAGACAGAACACGGCTACCCACATCACAGACCACATTCACGAATGGCAGAGACGCCGTAGCCTATGCAAAATCAAGTTAGATGACCGGATCTTCCTAGATTGGTTCCTCAAATCCCTCCTTCCGCTCATTGCTAAGGATGTGGCAGCCGAAAGACCCCAGTCGGAGGAAGAGGCTATCCTTAAATCCCAGTAGTTCGATCTCATTTACGCCCAGTCGGGTTATCTTTATACCATCATACCTGACGCCCCTCGCGGCGATCCCTCCCAGAACGATGCGCCGGGGGCATCCCACGCTGCCGATGGCATCATTGGCCATCTCTCTTCGCAGCCTCAGCCATTTTCCATAGCCCATCCTCCCCCTGGCCCTGAACCTTTGCAGACTACACCACAGTTCGGAGCAACCAACTCGTATGCTCAAATGCCACATCAACACCATTCCCATGGACCCTCCTGTCCACCTCAGTGTTTCGGCCATATGACTTCTGCTTACGCCCCCCCGATCGCACCTCAGCCCTACTATCATCAGCAGGTTGCACCAGCTCTTGCGCCACCACAAGCCCAACCTCATTATTATCAGCCACAGCTAGCCCCTGCGGCAAACCCACAACCCGCTCCACAGCACTATCAACAAACCCCTCAAGTAGCTGCACCAGTGCATCCTCCACCTCCATATTATCCACCGCAGCCCGCTCCCGCACCTGCACAAACTCAGAATCCACCTACTACCCAAGGGCAGGTTTACGCCCAAGAAAACCCCCCGCTAAACCAGAACAACCAATGCAACCAGGGCCAACAAAACCACGGCATAGGCCGCAATCGTGGGAACAACCAACAGACCGAGCAAGTTGGTCAAGACCCTAATCCCCCCGCTAATAATAATGCGCCCCCTGTTAACCAAAACCCTGATCGCCCGCCCAAGCAGGCTAAAAACCCTAATTTGCGAACCAACTTTCCTTGTTCTCTTTGCGGGGTCTATGGCCACTACACACATTTTTGTCCACTTATGGAGCGAGTTCGGCAACTTTTGGCTGCGGATGTACACCGCCCAAGGCAGACAGCTCCTCAAGCACTGCCCAACCCACCACAACCACAGCAGCCACCTTTGGTGCTGCAAAACCCCTTACCAACCCAAGGCATAGTGAACACCCAACCATTGGCTCCTCCTCAAGCCAACGCGCCAACCCAACAACTAATCACTTACACTGCTCCTGATCAACCCACGCTTGACTCAGGTACCCACCATTTGTTGATGATGTCCTCCGAGGAGATCAACCTCCAGACCCGGCGGAACCAATATGGTTCCACCCCTAAAGCCCCTCCCGCTGATACACCTACTAACGCTCATCCCACTGATCAGGCGTTACGTATACCTCCACCTCCATTAGATGGCACTCCCAAAGCGCCCCGTTTCCCACTTCGCCGTATCAACAATAATCCCAATGCGCGGGCTGCGTCAAACTACAACATTGTCGATGACTTAGCTCAATCCCCCGCAGCCATGTCTGCGTTAGAGGTCTTAAAAAACTGTCCTTTGCAGCGCAATACTTTACTCTCAGCCATTGGGGCTATCGATCAAAATGATTCGTAGTTAATGGCATTTGATTTGCACCAATCCGACCCTCGCCTGCCTTCCACTTTGGCATTCCAAATTTCTGTTTCCATTCGGAATTTTTTCATCCATCGATGCATTATTGATGAAGGTGCTTCTACATGTGTCATGCCCACCTCCATCTGGTAGAAAATGGGATCCCCCCCTCTCCAGTAGTCCTCTACTGCGTTGCGATCCTACGACAGCCGTTCAGCTCAACCGCAAGGCTTATTAACTAATGTCCCCCTCCAACTGGCTGGAAAAACTGTCCTCGTTAACATCGAGGTTATCAATGCATAGCTTGATTATAACCTTTTACTTGGCCGCAGCTACATGTATGCCATGCGAGCAGTTTCTTCTACTGTTTTTCACACCATGATTTTCCCCCATGAGGGACGTGTGGTCAAGGTTGACCAACTCACTTACCATGATCCTAATGCCCCCGCGGCACCCGAAAATGTTCTCCCCATGATTGAACAACCTGTTTCAGATGCCAGCACCTCATTTGTTTCTTCTTTAGGGACAGGGTTTACTCCGACGCACCAATAACCTCAACCACCTCAGTCGTTTCTTCTATGGAGCCTGGAGTTTACTCAAAAGCACCAATGACCTCAACCTTCCCATCTATTCCACCCCCGTCACCGGCTACTAAAGTGTCCAACCTATGTACTCTGTCCCATAACACGCGAACTCCTACTAATCAACCGCCCTTGTTGCCTCAACCCCCTTTGGTACCTAGTCACATTGGTGCTACACCCATCCATACCATTCCTTTCCTCTTTCCTCCCTTAGGAGTAGTTAGCGCCCTAGTCATGGCTACCCTTAGCCTTCCTGGGTTAACCTTAGGACTACCCGTTTGGTATTTTTCGCCTCCCGTTCCCCCGCCGACACCAAATGTCGTCCTACAACCGGTGCAACCCATTTCCACCACTTGTCAACCACCTCCCGATATCGCTACCCCGTCGTCCTCCACGAACCTCCCCCCTCTTCTTACCAAACCCACTGGGGGCAAACGCACCCAACCTTACACTGCTGTCCCACCTCCTAAGATAGTAAAAAACCCCATTGTGTTTCGTGCTCCTTCCAAATGCGTGCTGTGCGACGAATTGGGCCATGCGACTCACCTATGTCCTCACTTACCGGCTTTACAAGAATACATGAAAACGCTTGACGATGACCCCACTATCCCAGTTTTCCATCTAGATTCAACCCCTATGCCTCGCGACAAATCCCTGCGCACTAACCAATCCTGTGCCTTATGCGGTGTCTACGGACATTACTCACATCACTGTCCCGATCTCCCCGAGTATAGAATAGCTCTCTTTGAGATGAACAATCTGGATCTTGAGACGACACCCCTCACCATTGAGGAAATCCATTCCTCGGTCTCTTCCCCTTCCGGAGAGGTCCATACCACTCTCTTTGAGATGAACAATCTGGATCTTGAGACGGCACCCATTACCATTGAGGAAATCCATTCCCCGGTCTCTTCCCCTTCCGACGTGGTTCATACCATTTATATGATCTCTTTGGTCACTACTCCCTCGTCAACCGATTTGACGACGCAGATATTCCGTACTGATGAGGAGATCCTCGAAGCTCTCACTGCCCTGGATTATCCCTGGGATGACATGCCCAGTCTTGACCCTTCCATTATAGCGCACCACATTGACACATGGCCTGATGTACCCACCGTTCGTCAGAAACAGCGTCCCATTCATCTCTAGCTACAGTTTCGGAATCAGCACGACGAGACCGTCACGATGGTCACCTCGTAGCATTATTTTTTCTATGTCATTTTTTGCCCATTTTTTTGGACACCACTAGTCGCCTCGGTTTACGTGCCACTTCGATCGTTCTCCGTTTTTCACACTGTTGATATCGCTGGATTCATTTTTCCACGCCCGTGATGATGCTTGAGATCATTTCTCGCTCTCACTTAATACAATTTCAACATTGTATCCAGACACCACTCGTCGCCTCGGTTTGCGCGCCACTTCAGCCGCTCTCCATTTTTTAACACTTTTTATATCACCGGATTCATTTTTCCGAGCTTGTGATGATGCTTGAGATCATTTCTCGCTCTCACTTGATACAATTTGAACATTGCATCCCTACACCTTGCCGCATCGATTTGCACGCCACATCGGCCGTCATTAGATTATTTCACACTTTTTACATGAGCCATCCACTCCTGTCATACTGCAAATGTTTCGTTATTTTGCCACCATTCATTCACCCCGCAAGGAGGCCCACTAGTGTTCCCCCCCACCCTCGTTACTGGTCATCATAAATGTTCCTTGATTGAACACTTCCTCCTTGCCTGGACATTTATTCAGAGTCTTCTTATTTGCTTTCAGACTCCTTAAAATTGAAAGCAACCACGAGCATGTACTGTCCTGGGCTCGTAAAATCCACACGACAGTACCATTCCATTTATTCAGAGTCTTCTTATTTGCTTTCAGACTCCTTAAAATTGAAAGCAACCACGAGCATGTACTATCGTGGGCTCGTAAAATCCACACGACAGTATCATTCCATTACTTCAGAGTCTTCTTATTTGCTTTCAGAATCCTTAAAATTGAAATGAACCACGAGCATGAACTGTCATGGGCTCGTAAAATCTACATGACAGTACCATTTTATATCCACACTTCTTCTAGTTCTCTAACCCATGAAGAAGTCCCCCCGTGCCTCTCGGCGCTATGATCGATCCTCTCGGCAACACCCCCAATCAGGTCGCCTTTGTTCAGAGTATTCTGTAGTCTCCTGCCATTTTACCACAGCTTGAGTCTCCCTCATCCCAGTCACCCTCAAATCCTATACAGCTATGATCCTTTTACCACCAGTCAGTTTCATATGCTGCACGATCATCCCCACCATCATACTCTGAACAAAGGAAGTTTGAGTCAACCCACTCTACTTGCCCAGTTATTCCATCCAGTTTATCACTCCTGCCATCAGTACTATCACAGTTCGGTTTTTCACCTCGTGCTCCTGTCAAGGAAACATCATTTCCTTGATAGTTGCAGGTCTCCCTCTGTCGACGACAACCCCTCTATTCCAGAGGATAGACCTAGAGGCCCCTGCGCCTTCGACCCATCACCATCTGTGGTGAGTGCCTACGGACCATTTTGGGAGGAGTCATCATTGCCTCTCCGAATAGTTGTTTCTCACATGCTCGACTTCAGCACCTTAATCGCATCGTTGAGAATCGCGCAGGATGTATATCATTTCCATTATGTGTCGAAGACCCCGGATTTCCCCCGACTCTAGCACATTGGTGAGTCACTTTGGAACGACCAGTTATATGTTGTTGTGGATGTCAGGGCTGCATTGGAGATTGTATTCGGAAGCCATCCAGTTCCATGCTTCCTTGAGTACCCAGTTCAGTTCCAGATCAGTGTACCATTGCAAGTATGACCGTTGTCACTTTGATCCAGCAGCTCATTAGTTCCTTTGGAACCACATTCAGTAGCACTGCTGTCATTCCAGTGCATCAGTTGTTCAGCTCAGACATGGTCAGCCCAGCAGCATGTTCCAGATTTGTGTCCCTTCTGGACCCTTATGATATACACAGTGGATTTCTATATATCCTACAGGTCCCCTTTTTCGGGCCTCACAGTTATTTTTATGTATATTGATACGAGCATGGGAATGCCCACCTCGTCCAGATGATCATATGATTCCTCATCCATTATTGAGGTTATGTACTTTTTCAGTCCTTGCAGTTGGTTCGAGATTGATGTTCCGGGCTTCAATTGGTTTCTTCTCTTCTCCACACCCCAGGAAAAAAAAATATGACTTATGATGTCCATCGGCCATACGATGAGCTCCTGCCCTCGCAGATCAGGGGGCAATCTGTTAACACCCAAAAAAGGTTCACTACCTCATCCACCCCATTACATGGCTCATTTGTCCATTTTCCTACCATATTTCCATCAAAAACCCATAAAACCATGCAAAAAGCCTCCAAAAGGCTTAAAATACCTCCAAAATGCCATAAAACCGTCTTTTCCTCTACCAAAAAAGCAAAAAGGAATAAAAAATATAAAATAATGAGGAAAATGAGGAAAAAACTGTAAACAGCTGAAACCCTAAACAGCTGAAACCCTAACCCTAAAACCGCATGGTTTCCAACTATAAATAAGTGATGGAGACCCCTTATTCAAAATCCACAATCACAAGTATCCTGCCTCTGCCAAAATTGCTCGTGAAACCCTAGCTCACCATTGAAGCTACTTTCACCGTGAGAGCCCCTTTTGGCCCATTTCCACCATTGGAGAAAGAGAAGAAGCAGCTTGAAGCTCGGAGCCACCGACATCGGACCAGCGCAACGGACTTCACCAACCTCCACATTGGAGGTAACATTAATAAAGATCATTATTTACTATTTACTGTTTTTGTTTCATGTTATTTACTTTCTATTGTTTTGCTTCATGAATGTTTAGATTTAGTTTTTTTATTTCAGTTATAGCTTTTAATTCATATATCATTTGAACTGCTACTAAGGAATCCATTGTCCTTAGTAGGTACTCATTCGTACAAGCTAGGGCTAAAACCCTAGCAACGCTATGAAATTCCTTCTTGCTATAGAGAATTGTTGACTGGCTGGCCTCAAACTTTAAGAGAGATGAGGGTATCGACTTGTTAAAAGACAAACAAGCCCTTCAACGTATAACTGAAACTGCAGAGAAGGCTAAGATTGAATTGTCATCACTCACCCAAGCAAGAATTAGGTGCATTAAAACTGTTTTCCTTCAATTACTGTAATGTGTTATCAAGACAGCTCGATGTTATTAGCATGTGTTTATAGGCTCCAGTCATTATAGATGCTTGGTTTTTGTATTTTAGTTTTTAATTGATATGATTATATCACTACTTGTCGATGTCTTTATATTGCTGAAGTGTTTTTTGTATGAGAATGGCCATCACATTGCAATGCATTTTTGTAAATTTCTCCTGTTGTCTCTTATTGCTTTAATTGTAAATTTGAATGTTAATTTGTGCTGCAGTCTGCCATTCATAACAGCCACTATAGATGGTCCCAAGCATATTGAAACAACCCTTACAAGGGTCCAATTTGAAAAGCTGTGCTCTGATTTGCTTGACAGGTAAGTTGGTACCTAATACTTATGGTACAAGTTATTGTTTTACTCACTTCAATCTGAAATCCGAATCTCATGTAGCCCCACTTTTCTATTTTCATTTTGCAGGCTAAAGACTCCTGTCGAGACCTCATTGAGAGATGCAAAATTGTATTACAAGGACTTGGATGAAATTATTTTGGTTGGTGGGTCTACTAGGATTCCTGCTGTTCAGGATCTTGTCAAGAGAGTGATTAACAAAGAGCCAAACGTCACTGTCAATCCAGATGAAGTCGTAGCTCTAGGGGCAGCAGTCCAGGTGGGTGTGTTTTACTCGTAGTAGTATTTTATATTTCTTCGGTGGTTTTCAACCATATAAGATACAAGTTATGTGACTTGAGATATGAGAGTATATTTTGAATTGATAACTGTTCCTCAATATTTATAATAAGCAAATTATGATATATGTTTACATATTGGTCATATAGAAGACAAAGAGAAGAGAGAAGCTATTGATACAAAGAACCAAGCTGATTCTATCATCTATCAGACTGAGAAGCAGTTGAAGGAGCTTGGCGAGAAGGTACCCACAGAAGTTAAGGACAAGGTGGAAGCTAAGCTGAAAGAAATTAAAGATGCAATTGCCAGTGGGTCAACTCAGTCTATGAAGGATACGATGGCAGCCCTCAACCAAGAAGTAGCTTGACCCGTGTATATCTCCAGTGTTCCTTGCTTGGCAGGCGGAGACTTAGTTTAGTTTTTGTTCCAAGCTCTAATATATATAAGTGTTTCACTGCACCAATTGAAGACCGAAGTCGAAAAGGCCCTCATCTGTTCCTAGTAAGACCGAATTAGCAAAAAAAAATGTAATTTTAAAAAAAAAAAAATTCCATAAGCGTTGCTTAAGCGACGGTTTCTTCTGTCGCTTTTTCGATGCCTTTTCTAGATAGCCGTCGCTTCTCCGACGGTAATATGTGTCGCTTTTCCGACGTTTAGTTTAATATACGTCGCGTATCCAACGGTTGTAGGTGTTGCATATCCAACGCTTTTAGTTGATATTCGTCGCTTAAGCGACGGTTATGAAGGCTATTTTCTCAAAAAAAAATTACTACCGTCAAAAATATTCTGTCGCTTAAGCGACACTTTACATTTAAGCGACGGTTGCATAGGTGTCTCTTAACCGACGATTATTTAAGTGTCGGCTAACCGACGACAAGTTTCCGATGCTTAAAAAAAAATCAAAGTGTCGTACATGCCACAGGAAAGTGTTGAAAATCCGACATGACGGCCGTCGGATTTTTGGTCAAAATGTAGTAGTGTCCAAAGCATCCATACCAACTTCGTGTGACTGACTCATAGGATTCCCATGGCGCAAGGCGAGGACTTTCCTGAGGCTATGCAGAGACAGGTGGTGGGTGTACCACATGCATGGGTGTGATCATTCCGGCGGCTAGCTAGAGCCACGGTGACATATCATGATCACAACCCTCTTCCACCCCCACAAGACTAGACACCTGGGAGTGTATCTATTTTGTACTACCGTGCATATGATGGTGGCTTTCAAAGCCCCAATTTTGTATTATGACATTATGTATTACCACATTTTTTATGTATATAATTTTTTTTTATGGTGATCGGTTTATTTATTTACATGTGTAAAAATTGTGTTTATGATTAATTTATAATGAATGAAACAAATGCCAATCTAACACATAGTTAGCATATGAGTCAGCAATTTGATTATAATTTCTTGGAATGTGTATATATGTTATGTTCTCAAATTTCCGTTCTAGCAATCTCACACATAAGAATCTCCTCAATAAAGTTGGATCTCTAACATGGTACAAACCATTGAGCTGTGACACTACTAACTCTGAATCAAGACGTACCTCAAGAGAGAGAACACCATGTGAAATGGCATCCCGTAGAAGCTCGATAATGTCACTATATTCAGCAACATTGTTGGAAGATGGCCGTAGACATACACCTCCTGAAGATATACATGACCCAAAGGAGTATAAATCACCCAAGCAGCTGAGGCTGAGTGTTGAGTGTGACGGCTTGCACCATCCGCAAATCTTATGTAGGTGGAAGATTCCATTGACATCTGCCATAAGAAATGGAAACTACTCACAAACCTGATCACGATAAACAAGACCTAACTATGCAAAAAAGTTGTACAATAATATACAACAAACAACCTTGGCTAAAGATTATGCATAGTATTTTTTGAGATAGAGCCCATTTCTAGGCTCCGCCAAGGCCGTCCCTTCGTAATCCACTAACTCGTAGGCACCCTTCTCTAATACACGCTTGACCACGTAAGGACCACGCCACATAGGATTGAACTTCCCTGCCTCCAAGGGTTCTTTCGATTGATCCCACAAAAGGACCAAGTCTCCCTCACTAAACACTCTCGAACGGACAGACTTATCGTATTGGGCCTTTACACGATGCTTATTAACCTCTGGACTCACCAAGGCATCTCTACACTGCTCATCGAGTTGCTCAAGGTGAACCAAACACTCCTCCAAAGGTGAAGTGTCTGGTAAGAGTTCCACGGCTAACTTCGACGAAGGAATTTCGCATTCAACCAGCAATATCAACTCCACTCCATGAACAAGCTGATATGGAGAAAAACCAGTGGCAGTCTTTACCGTGGTTCGATATGCCCACAAAGCAGGGTACAACATAATATGCCAATTCGTCTTGCTTTGTGCGATGGTTCGTTGGAGAATAGACTTAAGTGATTTATTCACTGCTTCAACCTGTCCATTCACTTGAGGATAGTAAGAAGAGGAGTTCTCTTGCTTATACCCTAACTTGGATGCCAACTCTTCCATCATACGATTCTGAAAGTGCGAGCCATGGTCAGTGACAAGCTCTCTTGGAATCCCGAACCTAGAAATGATTTGGTTGAATACGAAGTGAGCAGTTGTCTCACCGTCGGATTTTACTGTAGGCATTGCCTCAGCCCATTTCGTGAAGTAATCAATATGCAATAGAAATCCTATGGCTTGGGGTACCACAACATACAGCTAGACTCCAGAAATCAATCTTTCCCAATATGCAATAGAAATAAAGACATCTAACACTAAAGGATCGAACCTCGTACCTTATTCCGAACGGTTGAAGTAGATCCCCGTTGAGCTTTCCAATCTTCAGCTTGAATTGTAATAGCACGTCCTCAACAACAAGTAAACAATACAAGAATACTATATTTCATGGTGTTAGATCTATTCTAGCATATATAATCAATAATGTAAAAGCATTTGACATATTCCAATGGATACAATATTCATTCAAATACACATTAATGGACAGGAAAAGATATTTCTATTAATATGAATCAGAGATTACAAGTGACAACCTCTGACGGCACGTTTGTGAACCGGAGAAACTGAATCCCCCACTTGGGCCTCCACCACCTCAATCCTCCATCACTTCGATAGCAAGCTTACTAGCAAAAGGCAAGCTTGGGAAGAACACAATAGTGCTCCAAGGGACAAAGGGATGCAGACTCAAGCATAAGTTCTGGAAACAATGGACTATAGTTTCGATACTCTCAATTCTCTCTTATGCTTTCAATGTCTCAATGGGTTCCTTATATAGATTTTCAAATGGATACTGAAAGGTCGAATCCGTGCGATCTCAAGGCATATGGAAGGCTAGGAGTCATATGAGTCGGATCCAAGTCAAGGAACGCTCCAAAGGATTTTGGATTATGCACACATCCCGATGTACATGACTATAGAGGGAATATCCGTGTATGTACGCGGTTATCGGGGAAAAGGCCGCGTATATCATTTTTCTTATGTTTTTAGGGATGGTCAAGGATACATCAAAAGAAAAAAAATGGTCCATAGGGGCTAATGAGTCTACAGCAGGACAGGGGAAGGCCATACAATGTGTGATTAACCTAGTGTGGTGAAATCCTCTATAACAGCTGGGCCTTTTCGATCATTGGTTGAATAGATGTGAGTGCTGGGCCTTTCTGATAGGGTTGTGGGCTATGTTACCACATGGTTAGATGTGAGTGCTAGGAATTGTCTTTCTGAGATGATTATAGGATTGCTTCCTACATGATTAGATGTAAGTATTGGGTGGGCCATTCTGACTTAAGTGTCAGATATAAACGCTAAAGAAGACCTACATCCAACATGAAAAAGGGTTGGATCTGTAGAACTTCCTATGACGAGAAGAATCAAGAGATAGCACCCTTGATGATGATCTAGCAAATATTTTCCAGAACCTGAGATGATCCAGATCTAGTGATGATCCAAATCCAGTGATGATGATCCAGATTGAATGATTATCCAGATCCAGTGATGATGATCCAGATCGAGTGATGATCTAGATCTAGTGATGATGATCCAGATCGAGTGATGATCTAGATCGGATGATGAAGATGACTTGAAGATGAAGATGAATTAAATATGGAGATGCCTTGAAGGTGAAGATGACGAGGAATCGATGATGATCCAGATGATACAGAGAAGAATACTTGTACTGATAAATTGTGTCTAGAGAATACCTTCGTGGTTAAGAGGGAGTGTTGATGTAATTGTAACTTCGGAATGTATTCATCCGTATATCTTATGTATTGTACCCCGATGTTTATTCCAGGATGTTTCTATAATGTAATTGAATCATATCATACCCCGATGTTTATTCCACGAAGTTTCTATAATATAAAAAATTCATGTCAAGTCATTGTAGGTAACCCTCCTATTGTTCAAGGGTTAATGTCCCCACAGTTATGGGGCCTTAGGGTTATTAGAATATCCTAGATAATTTGACCCTAGGTGAGTCATTGTAAGTCAAGGAAATAGTCCCCACCATTTTGTTAAGGATAAACCTCCTTGTTGGTTAGAGGAGGAAAAGTCCCCATAAGTTGTCGAGCACTAGGGTTATTAGACACTCCTAAAGATGTTGGCTCTAGTAAGTAATTGTTAAGTGAGGCCGACATGTTGGAGTGGGTTTCAAGTGAACGAAAAAATATAAATAGAGAGTGAGCCTCTCTATTTATCACACACACACTCACTCATTGGGGCGCATGAGCGAGAGGAGAAGTTGCTATGACAAGAGAGAGACTACTACCGTCAGGAGATCATATTTATGTTTTCATGTTTTACTTTTGGTGTTGATTCTATCCCTGAGGAAGTTGTGGGGTTTTCTCCGTTATGGTTTCCTCGAGGAAAATTCTTTGTGTCTCTTATCTCTTCTATTTATTGTTGTGCATGTTATTCTCTCAGTTAAAGATCCTAATATCATAATGCTAGCTTGAATGATAAAAATCTAACAAAAGATGAACGAGCCATTCAAATAGTGGATAAATTAGATGAAGAGGTGATTAATACTGAAATAGCACATGTAACAGTTAGCAGTCACTTACTAGAAGACCAACTTCGACTGATTCCGAAAAGGGTGACGGGTGTAAAATCCTAGGCTGCTAAGCACAAAATTACTATCAGCTTTCTCAAACCTTCTGGTTTTGAGAACATAGTAGCAGATGAAAATGCATGGAGGAAGTTTATGAATGAGCAAGCTGGACCCTCTTAGTTGGATTGTCTAGAACTTTTGATAAATGATGTAATATGTTGTATTTATATTTTTTAATTCACAAGCTAAAAGACAAAATTTTGTAAAGGAAAGGTTAGGGGAATCCCAAAAGGCAATGAGGGTAGCCCAAGATTTTTTGCTTTTTTTGTATAAATATAGGGAAGCTTTATGTATCAAAGGGCATTTTTTCATACTATATTTGTGCAAGATTATTGTAAGAAGAACTATTTCATCTTATAATAAGGAGTTATATTTTTTGGCTGAAGAAAGTACTGTGGGGTTTCAGATGCTTGACATGGACTGGTTAGATGTGAACTATTTCTATTTCAGCTTGTTTCCATGAACTATGAGATCGTTCTAACTTATGAATTTTTTCATGTTATGAATGTGCTCCTTTTTATTTCTGTGAAATTTCCACAATCATACTTGAGTAATAAATGTTTTAATTAACAATGATATATCTCTTTGTTTATATTTCTATTGATATTCATAAATATTAACATCTATCTGTGGTGTTCTTTATGCATGTTATACAATACATTACTTAGCATTAATTACAGTATTTCTCCCTAGGGATAGGTTAGAGAGTTTTAGTTAGTTTTCTTTGTTTATGATTTAGAAGCGAGAAAGGTAAGACGAGAGGTAAGAACCTGCGCATCACATTGTGACACTCCTCATTTTGTCTATCAATTGAATTTATCTAGGAACTTGCATATCATACCTAAACATAAAACTAAAAAATACACCTAAACAGTGGACCGAGCTGCAACCAGTAAAATAAGCTTTAACTGTTACTTGACCTACTGTAGTCGGATCGTAAACTGGATAGACTCCCCATACCGAACAATAACGAAATAACTAGGAATTCTTATTGGGGAGAATCCCTACTATTGTTAACTATGATTTTCTATGCCTCAACAGTTTTGGCACCAGAAGGAGGGCTACCAATGCATGGCTAGCCAAGGAAGTCTACTTTCTCGAGATTACTCCATCGGTGATAGTTCTGAAACTACTTTTCCTCAGAAACCCACTCTTGAAGAAAAAAAAAAGGAGTATCTCTACCCCATCGATAACGAAGTAGTTGAATATTTAAGGAGGGTTACTAGGGCATATGCGAAAAAAATTGGAGAGTTACCTATTATCGTTGTTCTACCTAAAAGAGGGTATCAGAAGAAGGACCGTTCTCAATTGGAAGATTTAGTATTGGTAGAATATATTGAAGAATTTATAGAATCCACCTTACGAGAAGTTGTCCAACCTTTGAATCAGTTGGGGCCAGATTCCCCTCATTGTTCACCTTTTCATACCCTTGTTCAGTCTCCACCTCATACTCCACTCAGAATCATGGCCAATGTGAATGCAAATCAGCCACCTCGATAGCTTTCTGGGAGAGCTAGATCTCCTTTAAACTTGACACCTCCATTGCATCATATTCCTCAGATTTTTGACAAACGTTTACCCAAGTTTGAACCCAATGAAGGAATTATTGTGGATGATCATTTGCAGAGTTTTTATCTGGATTTAGAAGGTATACAAGAAACAGAACATGAAGATGTAGTTTGCAGATTATTCCTACATACCCTGAAAGGAAAAGTATCTTCATGGTACTTTTCCCTACCAACAAACTCAATCACAAATTGGAATATTTTTTATTGTTTAGAAAAAAATACAAAATCCAAAAAACTCACGCGTCTTTAATGAAAGGATTGATTTCCTTAAAGAAAGAAAAGAAAGAAAGGGTACATAATTTTACTCAGAGGTTTGCTGCCTACTTGAATAACTTTAGTGCAGCTAATAAACCATCTGACCATGCTCTAATTGAGTACTATACCTCAGCCCTCGGGCCTAATCTAGCCATGTTTTCCAAGAGATCAGTTAGGCCCACTTTGGTAGATACTTATGAAGAAGCTGAGAAGGTAGAGGTTGAAATTGAGAATATAGAACAATATCCTATGCAGTCACCTGAAAGAACTTATGGAAACAAAAATCCCCTATTATTCACTAATCCTAAGGATGAGTGATCATAAGAGATAGATGGGATGGTGAAGATGATGCAAAAGTTATCAAATAGGGTGATTGATTTGGAAAAAGAAAAGGATGCTCATAAGCAATACAAGCCTTATTATAAAAAGATGGAAGACAACAATTAGCCCAAACCTCCCCCACACGGTCCCTCAGCCATAAATTTGATGGATATAGGAATGAATAATTTTGGTACATTCCATCAGAAACCTCATTCTGAGAAGAATTTCCCACATTGGATTGATTCTATGACATTAGTAATGAACCAATTATTGGATTCCAAGTTGATAGAAACTGAGGAAGAGAAAGGGAAAGACCATGAACCGATAGAAACACAAGAGGAATACCCGTTTGTTTTATGGGACTATGTTTCTATGTTTAATGTAGAATACGAAGGTATCCCTGATGAAGAAAAAATATCAGAGACAAATGTTACAATAAGAAGTCAGAATCTATTAAAATAAGGTAACTTGATGCTTCCCAAAATTAAGAAACTTCAATAGAACATGAAGACAATGAAGAATAATGCCCCAATGGTTAACATACCTGAGTTTTTCATTTCAGGCTAGAGCCCCAAAAAAGGTCAATGTGCCTATAAAGGCTATTAAAAATAAAGCTGAAAATTTCAAGAAAAGTTTGACTCAGCATGAGATGGGATATGACATGGTTGAAGACATTAAAAAGGCTAAAGAAAATATCTCATTGTTTGAGATGTGAAATCTACCTCAGCAAAAGGAAAAGCTATTAAAATCAAGTGGGACACCCGAGAAGAAACCTCAGAGTGACAACCAACCTGAGGAAGAAATTGGTGAAACAAATTTAGGAGGAAAGTCTAAGTATAGAACTCCAGTTTTTCTTCTAACTTTTGAGATTTTCAATTACAATGTGCATAATTGTTTGTTGGACTCAGGAGCTTCAGTCAATGTCATGTCACTCTTAGTCTGCAAGCAAATAAATGGTCAACCTAAACAAACTAGAGCTCAAGTTCTTCAATTAGAGAAAAAAACAGTAAAAGTGATTGGAGAAATGGAATATGTCTTGATCCGTTTGTCCACTGATGAGAGGGTATGTCAGTACATAGACATTGTTGTAGCAGATATCTCAGATGCTTATGGTTTAGTTTTGAGATGGGATTGGTCAGCAAAATTAGAAGGATACTTTGCATCAGATTGGTCTCATATGTGGTTTCCGTATAAAGGATGTCAGAAACAAATAAAGATGTTGAGAGAACCTCAAATGAGGTATAATGTGACTCTATTGAAAGGAAAAAATGAGCCAGTAAACTCTTTGTTGGGAAATTATTTTCTTGAACTAGAATCCGGAAATTACCAAGCTGAAGAAGCCAACTCTATACCTGATATCTAGCCTAATATCCTTCGATTCTCACGGGCTGATAAGACTAATTGTAACATAGTATATTTAGTTCTAGATGTAGTTAGTAATCTGGTTTCAGTAGGAGTAGAAAGTATTTGGATTATTTATTTCGATGGTTCTAAAACGTTGGAAGGATCAGGATTTGGTTGTGTCCTGATTGATCCAGAAAAAAATAAACATTTTCTTTCATGTAGATTAGAATTCGAATGCACAAATAACACAGCCGAATACGAAGCATTAGTTCAGGGACTGAAAAAAGCGATATAATTAAAAGTAAAAAATTTGAAAGTGTATGGCGATTCTAAAATTGTTGTTAAACAAACTCGGAACAAAATTCACTGCATATCACTACATTTGAAGGCTTACCAAAATGAAGTATGGGATTTATTGATAATTTTTCATGCATTAAATATTTCTTCAATTCCTAGAGAAAAAAATGCAGCAGTTGATTTGTTAGCTACATCAGTTGCAAGGTTGGTACCTACGAATAATAGATGTTCGATTGAATTGTTTTTCAGGCCTTCTATTACAAATGACATCACTAATATGAGGGTGTTTGATGATGATCAGCAAATATTGGAATGCTTAACAAATAATGATACATTTAAAGGAGCCATAATAGATGATGAAGAACATCAAGCATAATTACAATACGGAAATTTCATTCTGAAAGGAGTTAAAACTTTGGAATATATGTTTGATTTAGACAACAAGTTCAGAAAGCTAGCGAATTTCAAGACTCATAGCTCATCTTTACAATTCGAGCTGATAAATCTAGGGATAGAAACTAAACCCAAATATGTGAATTTGGGGAAGTGTTTTTCACTCGGTGAGAGGAGTAAATTCATTAGTTTATTCAGACAATATAAGGATGTATTTGCTTGGACTTGTGAAGACCTAAATTTGTATGACACTAAAATTATACAACATGTGATTCCAATCAAGGTAGGAGTCAAACCTTATCAGCAACCTCTGAGAAAAATGCATCCAAAGCTAGAAACCCTAATTCAAAGTGAAGTGAAAAAACTGCTAGATGATAAAATCATATTTAATGTCAGACATTTAGAATGGGTCTCTAATTTGGTACCAGTGCAAAAAATTTCTGGAGAGATCAAACTTTGCATACATTTCAGAAATATTAATCGTGCATCAGATAAAGATAATTATCATGTCCCACCCATGGAACAAATACTACAAATGGTGTCAGGTTCTGAACTATTATCTTTATTAGATGGATTCTCAGTTAAAATCAAGTATTAGTAGCAAAAGAGGATAGGCTCAATACCACTTTCAGAACCAAGTGGGGAACTTTTGCATATAGGAGGATGCCCTTTGGACTTATTAATGCTAGAGAAACTTTCCACAGGGATATGGATATAGCTTTCCACGGTCTGATTGGTCATAGTGTTGTGGTCTATCTAGATGATGTTACAATAATTTCAAAGAAGAGAGAAGAGCATGCATTTCATTTGAAACATATTTTTGAGCACTGTAGGAAATATGGCATTTCATTAAATCCTAAGAAATGTGTGTTCGCAGTCATAGAAGGAAAGCTATTGGGTCATGTTAGTTCTAAAAAATGGATCTCCATAGACCCAGAAAGGACATAAGCCATAGAATAGATCCCTTTACCCCATAATAAAAAATGTATGCAATCTTATATGGGGATAATCAATTTTGTGCGAAGGTTTGTACTAGACTTTGCTCAAATCGTCAAACCTTTGCAACAAATGGTTAAGCAGAGTGTGCGGTTCAAATGGACTAATTCAAAGAAGAATGCATTCAACAAGATCAAGTCATCTATTACTCATGCATCATCACTCAAAATTCCAAATTTTGAAAAGGATTTTATGTTGTACACTTTCGCTTCCAATGATTCATTAGCAACAGTGCTTACATAGAAGGAGGATGGGGGAGATGAGTACCCCATATCATTTATGAGCATTGGTGTGCAAGGGGATGAATTGAAATATCCCACGGTGGATAAAGAATTTTATGCATTTTATAAGGTGGTAAAGCAATTCAGGCCATACATACTTAAGAATCACACCAAAGTAATAGTCCCACACCCAGCAGTACGATCCCTTTTTGTACAAAAGGAACTGGGAGAAAGAAGAGGTAATTGGGTGACTTATTTGCAAGAATATGATCTTGAATTTAAGCCAGAAACCATAATTAAAGGACAAGGACTCTGTAAGATGATGGATGAGGGTCAAAATGATGAAGATCATAGCTGGGATAATGAATCTGAATTACACATGGCGGATGTATGTCCTCTATTCACAGCTCCAAACTCCTAGTATCAGGATTTGGTCCATTACCTTCAAGAAGGGTATTTTCCGGAGCATTGGAGCCCCAAGCAAAGAAGGGAATTACGTCTAAAATCAGTCTTATATTATATTATTGATGGAGTGATATTTAGGAAGAACTACGATGGAGTATTTATCTGATTCTTGTAACATGAAGATTCAAATAAGGTTGTAGTAGAATTACATGATGGACCCACTAGAGGTCACTTTTCAGGGGACACAACAACACACAAGATTCTCAGAGCTGGATATTACTGGCCAATATTGTTTAAATATGCTCATACTCATGTTTGAAAGTGTGATACTTGCCAAAGGGGCATTGGAAGACAAGCCGAAGCAGCAAGACCATTGACACCAATGATTATCTCGAAACCATTTGAACAATGGGGGATCGACATTATCGGAGAAATCAATCCAAATTCCTCATTGCATCATAAATACATTGTGATGGCAACTGATTATTTCACTAGATGGGTAGAGGCCATTCTGTTACGAAAAGTAAACGAGGGTGCAGTTATGGATTTCTTCTAGAACCACATTATGACCAGGTTTGGGGTTCCAATTTCTATGGTTCTTTATAATGCTTCATATTTTTCATCTATTAAATTAACTACATTTTCTAATGAAAAAGGAATTAAGCTACACTATTCTACAAACTAATACCCACAAGGAAACGGTTTGGAAGAATCCACAAATAAAAATCAGATTAGAATTTAAAAAAAAACAGTGATATAAAATCAAAGGAGTTGGCATCTAGATTTACCTAATGCACTTTGGGCTGATAGAGTCACACCAAAGAACTCCTTAGGTGTGTCACCCTACACTCTTGTCTATGGGAAAGAAGTTGTCCTCCCTCCAAACATTATGTTTCCATATTCCAGACTAACCCAAGACTATAGGGGTAATGATAATGAGATTATGCAAATCTGAATTTATAATCTGCTGAAGTTAGAAGAGTCTAGGCCCAAAGCCCGTGAAAGTTTTAGGCATCAACAAGAAATGGTAAAGAGGTGGTTTGACAAACACAAAGCTGGGAACAAGGATTTCAAGGTAGGTGATTTGGTTCTTAAGTGGGATCACCCGCATGATGAGAAGGGAAAGCACACTAAGTTTCAACAACTATGCATAGGCCCTTTTCATATTGTGGCAAAGATAGGCCCCTCAACTTAGAAACTATAAGACGTACAGGGGTGGGAGGAGAACTTACCAGTAAATGGTTTAGTTCTCAAGCCTTATTTTTCTTAATGATTTTGATTTTGATTTTGTTTTCTTGTACATAAATAAATGGTTTGATTTGTTTGTTTACTTTAGATTAGTTTTAGTTGTTTTGTTTTTACTTGCTCATAATTTTGATTTCTAGTAAATATTGGTTTGTTTAAATAAATCAGCATGACTTTTGGTCTTTGGAGTTCATTGGATTTCTAGATAAACTGAAATCTTTAATCAAAGACTACCTACTATGTACTCATACAGTGTTTAAAGATTCTTCAAGACTAGCAGATTTTCTAAATAGATTATGAACACATTTGAAGTCTTGCTTAATCTGTCTAAAATAACTAAGGATAGAAAAGTCTAGAGTACTATTTTGAGGCTCCATTCATCTCATAGTAAAAGTTATCCTATGGGGTAACAACAAAAGACCCATGGAAAAAAAGCAAGGTAAATAATGTATTATATTTAAATGATCCCACGCCACAAATTGAAAGCCAAAAGGATAACAAGAGCCAAAATCTCCTAAAAGGAAAATATGTATCAAAAACACATGTTGAACCACATCAGTATGAATGAGATTATTAAAGTTCTTCTCCGTTTGTGAGTTAAAATTAAAATATCTCTCACACAAAAGGACACTATGTATAGAGGAGCCTGAATTAAAATTTAGAAAGAAAGCAATCAGGGAGGACTCAAAAGGAAAAAAGTCCAGAAGCACCAAAAAGTACAAACTAGTATAGGAATGAGGAACAAATGAATATATCTATTTACCATATGTTACGATCCTGTGGTGTCTACGTTGGAAGCTACCCAAAGGCAGAGGTAAAATAAAACTCATATCTTCAACCTTAGAAGAGTTATCCAAACTTCGAAATCATGGTTCCCGTTCTCAAACTTGGACTATCATCAATGATTAAAGTTCATAAATCTTGCATTCTAGGAATCCAGATATCTTGAAGAAATCTAATAAAATGATATCACCAAAATATTCTGATGTCCCAAAGGTTAAGTTGTCCAGAGATCTGTGTCTGCCAGGTAGTCGCAAATTGTTGCAACTGCAACTATTTCCCCCCAAAAAAATATTTTTAGGGTCCCCCCCCCTTTTTTTTAGTATCTAGACAGCCTAAGAATGTTTTATTTCTATCAAGGTTTTCCCAGAGCTGGTTTTTTTTTTTAAAAGATAAGTATTTTTGTTTTCCCATATCGGATGCTTAGTTGACTAGACTTCTGATACATCAGATGTGTAATCCACTAACTTTCCGATGTGTTTATCGGAAGCCTCTCAAAATCTGATCTGCTATATCATGAGTCATTTCATTTAGGGTCTCAAGGACAGTGTGTTGATGTTCTGGAAGTTTAGTTTAAAGCAAATCCGATGAATCGGGTCTTTGTTCAACTATCTTTTTCCGATGTCCAGTTAAGTTGGAAATATCACCATAGTTTGTGTTTTTTCGGAATGAACCAAAGGATTTAGTGTTTCCTTCTTCCAACGTTGAAGAGTTTTAGTGCTGAGTCAATCTAAATATTCATGATGTTCCCATCGATACTGAAAGTTCTAGTGCTTCCAAATTTCGATTTCACTTTCTCGTCTGATGTACTGGGTAAATAGAAATTTTTCCATCTGACATTGTGGATTATTTCAAGGTTATAGCTCCGAATTTGAGTTAAAATTCTTATTCTCACCAGGTTTAGTTGTCCCTCCTGGTTGAAGTGTATAAAGACATAGAGCCCGTGTCACTTGTCATTTTCATAGTGGTATCTATCCCGTCGATTGTGCACAGCTGTCAAAATCCTATAGGTTTTCTTCACCCACAAAAGCCTTCATTTTTCTAGGTTGCCTGCCATTTCATTTCCAGGTTGGATTTGCTCATGTACTTGGTTTTATGCTTAGCTTTCATTGTTTTGAACCGCATGGGTGGATGGGGTTAGGTTTTCTATGGAAAGGTTGCGTATTTATGCAACATATTGTGTTTTCCACGGCTGGTTTTTCCTTTACTAAGGGTTCATCCCATTTTGTTGTGAGCGTTTCATTTTGGCCGGTTAGGTTTTTCCACCCGGCCTTTGTGCATCCATGAGTGCACTATTTATAGTTGTGTGGAAGGTTAGGGCATGGTGTAGACAAGCATTTCACCTTCTACACCTCCCTGTTCATTATGGCATTTGTTTAAAGCATAATCTGCATGGCTGCATGTTTCCATGGGATAACGAAGGCCCATGTGACTGATAGGGTTTTAGGATTTTGTTTTGAACAAAAAATGGTGTGATTTTTTAGTCGAGAGTCACCTATAGGAGTTTTTGGAGGCTAAGAGAGGTTTGGGTTTGAGCTAGCAAAGGTTTAGCAGGTTTTCTTTGTTTAGAGTATCTCATTCAAAAGAACTTTGGGTGTAAATAATATTTTTAGTATGCATATCAATGGAATGGTAATATTTGGTTGTTTTATTGTTTTCTCACTACACATCTTGTTAGAGGTAAATAAACTAAAATCATGTTGTATAATTGTCACATGATAATTATCAACACAACAATATAATGTGAAAACATAAGAACAAGGCCCAAGCAGCCGAAGAGGAACCTGAAGTGGACGTGATAACCAAACTGAAAGTTATTTATGAAGATACTAAAGCTATTAATGGAGTGGAGCCAGAGTATAAATGGGTAGATGTATATAGGATTATTTCAAGCCAGAGTGTTTCAGATGTTGGTTTTCAAGATATCCCCATATATGCAAATATTGAGGAGTCAACCCTTATGAAAGTGGCTACCAGACCTAAAATTTTCCCATGCTCAGAAGTGATAGGTTGGATTCTGCCTAGGGCAGATGTAACAATGATGATACTGGAAAATACTGAGAAACATGGTTATGCCACATACAGCCCTACTTATGTGTCTATGGCTTACAATTTACCAACACCCCAAACCTACTTGACTAAAAGTTGGTTAAAGGAGCCAAAGCTAGATATGGTGGATACAATGAAGAAAATGATGATCCCGGGTAGAATTTTCTGGACAAGACCTTCTAGAGAGTATGAGAAATAAACTCTCTGTGCTGCATATAGATTCATTGCTTTGATGATGAATATAATTTTTGGGAGGGAAAATGGAAGAAGTTTTAAAATAGGTTGGGTACCGGTTATATTCTTTGTTGCTACCCAAGGAACAATATTTAACTAGGAAAGTATAGTGTCCAATAGTCTGTCAGCTTGTATAAGTGCAGCATTGGGAGGAGTGTCCCAGAAGAAGACACAATTTTACATGAGTTATATTTTGATTGATTGCTTTACATGCACTCGGCCTTTCCCGGCATTAAAGTGCCAATGGGATAAATATTGGGAACCTGTGTATGCTTCTTACAAGTTGTTATGGGCTCACAAATATTACAACTATTTCAAGGAGATCTGTGAAAACTTCATCATGCCATTGCATACATTAATCTTCTTGTCCAAATGAAATTGTATGTCAGAAGAATGTTTAAAGCTGTGAAAGAACACATAAGCTATTATCTGATAGAATAAGGATTATATTTAAGAATGTATGGTGGTTCAAGAGCCCCTTCTCTTCTACCAAAGTATGCCACATACTATGTAATATAGAAAGAGGCTGTAAGAGAGTTATACATTGATGGGAAATGAAAATTTCTTTTTGAGCAGAAGAAGGTAGTATATCCTATGGTTCCCTTTTTTGTAGGAAGTTTCAAATTTTCCAGGGTAAAAAATGCAGTAGAATTTGTTAAAGAGTTAGAGTATTTTCACTTCAGTGAAATGAATTTTCATAGGAATGACTCTAAGAATAAACTTGCAAATTATTGCATAGAAGCTGTAGTGCATTTTGTTGTGGAGAGAAATTTGTATGGCTTGGGGTACCACAACAGACAGCTTGACTCCAGAAATCAATCCTTTCAAATATGCAATAGAAATCAAATATCTAACACTAAAGGATCAGACCTTGTACCTTATTCTGGACGGTTGAAGTAGATCCCCGTTGAGATTTTCAACTTCAGCTTGAATTGATAAATCACTTCCTCAACAACAAGTAAACAAGACAAGCATACTATATATATTGGTGTTAGATCTATTCTAGCATATATAATCAACAATGTATAAGCATTTGAAATCATCAAGGGATAAAATATTCATTCAAACATACATTATTGAACAGGAAAGGATATTTATATTAATATAAAATCAGAGATTACAATGGATACAACCTCTCTCGGCATGTCTACGAATCGGAGAAACTGAATCCCCCACTTGGGCCTCCACCACCTCAATCCTCCATCTCTCGATAGCAAGCTCACAAGCAAAAGGAAATCTTGGGAAGAAAAAAAAAGTGCTCCTAGGGACAAAGGGATGTAGACTCAAGCACAAGTTCCGAAAACAATGGACGATAGTTTCTTTGCTCTCAATTCTCTTATATGTCTTCAATGTACCAACGAGTTCCTTATATATGTTTTCAAAGGGGTAATGAAAGGTCGAATCTGAGCGATCTCGATGCTTATGGAAGGCCAGGAGTCAAGTGAGTCAGATCCATGTCAAGGAAAACTCCTAAAGGATTTGGATTTTGCACACATCCTGATGTATGTGGTTTTAGTGGTCAAACCCACGTATATACATGATTAAGGGTTTAAAAGTCACGCATATGGATTTTCACATATTTGTAGGGATGGTATAGGAAACATCAAAGGACAAAAAATGGTCCAAGGGGTCTAAGGAGTCTGCAGAGGAACAGGGGAAGGCCATAGAAGTGTGATTCTCCTAGAGTGGTAAAATCGGCTATAATAGATGCCCCCTAATGTGTGAGGTCAGAGGGGTCATACGATGGCCGAAATACATTATAAGTCCATCCCATAAGTGGAGTGATGAAGGATCCCAAATGGAATACCAGCCACCCAATCAGCATAGTACAATGATACAACTATGGACATAACTGCAAATACATCTAACAGTACCGAATACATAAGAGTACAATGGCCATGAATAGGCATGATACAAGATATCACATAAGTGGTCATCGCCACGTACAATATACATAGATCAGAATCTCCATGATGAAGATATACAAAGGATCATGATCTCCATAATGGATGAAGATATACAATGGATCAAGATCTGCATAATAGCGGGAAATGTCTTACATATACTGGAATCAAGTCACGAGAGCTAAAATCTCATGAAAATTGGCATGATCAAGGAGGTAGCATATAAGAGATGCCACCAATTTGGAAGGTATTCTACTCAAACCGCTAAGTACGTGTCCTACAATGTGAATATAGGTGTCGAGGTCAAACATAGTAATCCATCGTCTAATTACTGGTCATTGATGTATACCGTTAATAGACGTGAGATCACCCACTGATAATGAAAATGGGAATCAAGGTACTAGAGTGCAAACTAACAAGTGTGAATATATGTGTTGAGGTCAAACACTTAAGAGGATCCATCAATCAAGGGACATTGATGTATTCCCAAAGATTGTCGATGGTGAGAGAACCTGCCACTAATGACTGTAAGTCTCAAGGCACTCAAAATGACTTTAGATTCCAATCCCAGAATAAATGATCTGAAGTTGATGGGATGAAATCCATTGGAAGGAGTTCATTAAGGCATCCTCCATCATCCAACACGAGGTACTCAGCAAAGCTGTATAATGTGGAAGGACTCGATCATAAGGTGCATGAACCAGTAACTGTACTGAGAATGGATGTTGGTTATATGGGAAGATTCAGGTTTACTGTAATGTACCAACAACACCCCTAGCTCACTGGCCCTTTCAGCAACAGACCGTGGAGCGGCCTGAAGTCTCACCCGAAGTAATTCTAATGGGTTGGCCAAATACTCAAGTGTCTTCTACCATGTTCTGTAGCATCCTGGGGTCTTGCAGCTCTTATTAGCCAGTGAGGTCTCTCTCCATGACGCGCAGTCTCTCTTACTCATGGGTTCTGACAGGGGAAGGAATCCTATCGCATCACAGTGAATCTGGCGATGTGTAACTCTCTCTTCTGCTTAACCCACAATTACACTATCTCACACTGCAGCTCCTCTAACAGTGCGATATCGCCTACTGTTAATGTGATATCTACTATAGTACGACCCACTGTGACCCTCACGGTCCAAAGGCTATCACACTGGGTGGAATGACTTGGATAACTTTCAACAAGATAGTAAACACTTCGACTTGAACTTCCACAGTTCAACACACTCTTCCTCAACTATACTTAACTGGCCGAATAAGTATACTGGAAACACTTAACAGAATGACTTATTACTGTGTGAAACAAGCACTGATAAACTCATATGCAGATGCCTGATACATGTAAATCCAACTTTAACCTTCAATAATGTTGTAACTGAATGAGACATACAGACATTTACTAACTGATAAACAACATTCATGTAACAGATAACAGATACCAACTAAGTAAAACACAATCACATGAAATAATCACATAACACACTGGTTTTGCGTGGTTCACTTCCAGGGTAGAAGCTACGTCCATATAACTGTGTTTATTATATCTTGAGAGAGTACACAGCTCTGTTGCAACCTGATGTGCAGCTAGAGATCTTCTGGGTAACTCCACACACACTGTCGGGAGCCCTTCTCTCCTATAGCTCTTCTCTTTCTCTATATTTCCTTCTTACAATATTCTCTCTCTCTCTCTCTGTCAATCCCTGCATATTGTTACGTACATGCTTCTATGAGCCAGCTTCTCGTTAGAGTAAGATACTATAGACTGAATACAGAACCAGTGCATGAGCGTCTATGAGCTAACAGATCAACTGACTCTCTAATTGTCTGACTAGCTAAAATACCCAATGGTTAACTAGATAACCTTTTACAATACAAAATACATCCCTTTATAGGCGGCCCGAAGGTCTCACCATTACAACACTCTGGGCCTGTCCCAACAGTAACCCAAAAACCCTAACTAGTGACAATCGGTCTATCTGTACTTGAACTGCCGCTTTCCGTCACACCACTACTCTCTGCAGTCTTCCATGCTTCCTGGTGCTGACCACGGGTATTGGGTGCCACTTCCCTTTCTATCCTTCGTCTTCAATACCTTGGCATTGCCCTTTTTCCTTTATGAGGGTAGTTGAGCCCTCCTGTCTTCTGCCACTGCCTTCAATGAAGTGGGTGAGATGTCTCTTCTCGGCCATTGCCTTTAGTGCAGTGGGTGAGATCTCTCCTCTCGGCCGCTCAGGTACTATCATCTTCTTTGACTTCTTTGTCCCGATAGTTGTAGTTTCCGGCTCTGATCTGCAACTAGAAACATGCTACGACATCATAGATTTACCTTATCTCTTATATCTTTTCCAAAACTATCTATCTGCCAAAATGGCAGCTTCTCTTGTAGCTGCAGGACCCTACTCCAACAGTCCCCTAACACTTACTTGTGGCTCGTCCTCGAGCCACTAACAGCAGGCTTCTCCTGCTATAGCTTCTCCTTGGCTTCCTGCGAAGTCCGTTTAAATTTGTCCCGAAGTCCTGTGACTTCATTCTACATAGCTTCGACACACTCTTGTGTCGCTTCAAGTGTAGCTTGACTAATGCTGGAGTCTTCTGTTGCATCAATTTCACCTCTGCTTGTCATGAAATTTTTAACCTTCTGCTCAACCACCTTGACTAGCTCTATGATTTGTTCCTGATATGGTTGAAGCAGATTATTGATTTGTATCTCCTTTGCTCTCAACCGCCGTGCTTCCTATTGCAAGCGGTTCATCTATGTTGTCTTTCTCATCTTCACAAGAGCTCCTAAACTCTTGATTTATTCCTTCATTGCTGCTGTGGCATTCTCTATCTGTTGAATGCTTTGCTAGAGTTCTACTCTCTCAGGATGCTCATCTAACTCCGACCACGTGTTCGTCGCATCAGGGAGCAGTGACTATGCATCGTCTATGCGAGATTTCATCCATGTGGAAATGAGTCTAAAGGCCTCTACTCTTTCTTTCTTGTCTACCTGGGGGGTGCCTAGTGCTCGAGCCTCAAGCTCAACAATCTGTGCTTTGTGGTCTTCTTCCATCTTGGTTACTATTTCTTCCAGATCCTTTGCTCTGTTTTCCACTCTTCTTATCTTCCACGTGAGAGGCAAGGAAAACTCAATGTTACATTGGGGTAACTCCAATGCGATGCTCTGTAGGACATGATTGAGATCCTGTTCTCTTTCTTCATATGTTCTTAGCTCCTCCGCCTTTGTCTGAAAACTTGCGGTGAGTGCTGCATTCTTTTGCTTTAGCTGTGTGTTTTGTTTATAAGTCGTGAGCTCTCTATCTCTGAGCTCTGCGCTTAGCTACTGCTGGATCATCTGTAACTGATCAACATGAAACTCTGCGAGGTTAACCTCGACAGGTTGCCTAATCTGTATCTATATGTCCATCATTGAAGCAGGGAATCATATGCTCCCTGGTGGTATCAAGACTGTAATGATGCGATCCTTTGCCAAGATTTCCTCGCGGGAAATCGACTGTGTTGAACTTTCTCCTGCGAGCGTCTTGATTAATTGAGTGTGGATCGTGGCAATATTCTTGGTTAGTGTTTTTAACTCCACAAGCTGCTGATGTATCGCCCCTTGCAGCTTGCCCTGCGATTCCTGCATCGCCTGAAATGTGTCACCCATTTTGTCCTTTAGTCTTGCTGCAATTTGTTCATAGTCATCATCTGTCAATGTAGTATTGAAAGGTAGTTTTGTGGCTTTCTACTTTTTACTCTTCTGTGCCTATAGTGTCCCTTCTTCTCCATCCTTTGTCGTCTATGCCTCTGGTGGCACTTGCTGTGGATATTTCCTCTTTTCTCTCGATAGTGGCACTTCTGCTGTATCTTACATCTGGGACCCCACTTTGTCTTTGCCTTTGTTTGATGGGTCTGTCTGTGCGGTACCTGATGGTGGTGCTGTGGTATCCTCTAATTCTTGTTTCCACTTGTCGTCAAAGTCTTTGATGACATCTGCGACATCCTGCGCTGTCATCCTGAACCAACCATTAGCCCAATCGTCCCTTTTAGACCTTTTTGGCCTCAAGTAGATTCTATGGATGTCTGCCATAAAATCAAGCCGATTATCATATATGTCCACAGTCTCCATGCTGAGCCACGGCGTTTCTTGGATGATTCTCTTCAACAGTTTATAGTATTCATAGAATACTATCGTATTGTTCTTTTTCTTGGTTGGGATGTTGGTCTCCCATAAGTTGGTATAGCATGTCCCTCTGGGCTCGCCACTTGCTAGTTATTGAAACTGGGTATGGGGTGGCTCCTTCCACCCGGCGAATGCACATAGTATAAGCAACCACAAGAAATGGAAGGGGTGGTTTGCTTCATCCTGAGTTGTCAAAAAATCTTGCTGAAAAATATTTAACAAAAATAAACACCAATTGAACTATTCACCTTCTACAACTTGTATGGCAAGGTGAATTACTGATCTTGTGAGTTCCTTTGGGAAAACCTTGGTTAACAGTCTTCCTGCAAGCAGACTGGCTGTAAATATGAGTGTATCGTCTGTTAAGATTGCGATGTCATAAGCCCGTCCTCCTCTCTGTAGCTTATACTTGGTAACTAGGGCTGGTGGTAGCTTGGAATCCTTGGTCTTTCCTGTTATATGTATCATAGGGTCCTTATTAGTCTTGGATAGCCCGATGATGCGGTGTATCAGGTCGACGTTCAGGTCGACCTTGTTACCTAGCCAGAGGTAACCTCTATGTACACAAGAGAGTAGGATGCACACCATGGCATTAACCTCTGCACCTCGTCCAAAATGTGGCATTCTCAACAAATTGAGCAAGCCTGAGCGCTCAAGAATCTGGACATGTTCCATAGGAACATATTCATCTACACCTGTTCTTGGGTTCTTCTGAATCGTCAGATACTGATCCAGCCGGAACTGAGGATATTTCTTATTGTCTCCAAGGTTATAAACTACAAATTTAACAATAGATGCATATCCTAATATATCTCCATCTTCTTTGAGAATCAATCAGTGGTATGGGAACATGAAACTTACCACTCTTGGGAATTTTTACCTCTAGTGCATTGTCAACTCGTGGCACAATGTAGTCTAGTGCGCTATGAACTTCTTCCTCCGGCTCTGGACTGGATTCTTCTATTATCTAATATTGGATCCTCATCCTTGGTAGCTATCTGGTCTGTGATGAACTTGGTTTCCTACTCTTGTGTAGTGTCTCCATAGCGGATGCAAGGCCACCACGCTCGAATCGTCTCACAATGTCTTCTAAGGGTTCCTCCTTGCACAGAACCCACTCGGTTCAATACTCTGGATTGGAAATGGCTATGAAATAGGGAAATCATAGCACTCTATAACTGGGATATCTCTACACAGGGGAAACTCTGCAACTTACTCTATAGCTCTCGGATCTTGCAAAATTAACCGTCCTGAATGAATGATCTCTGCTTTTATGCTAAAGGCGATAATCCCAGACACAACGGTCATCTAGGCTGAACCCGTCGGTGATATTAATTGCATGGATGAGACCACACCCATCATTTCAATCCTCATTAAATGCTGAAATCCGATCAAATTTTCCTCGAAACCTGTGTGCAGGCGCCGGTCTCATCGAAGATTTACTAAATATGGAAAATTTATTATGTTGTTGCCAAATCTACAGCAAGGTATACCATTCATTTCTTCATTAATTGTCTGTCAGAAGGAGAATTGACTGGCCGTCTATCCTTTTTCAAAACTGGATACATGGCACGGGGAATCATCGCCTTACCGTGATGTCACACTGCATCACCTATGCAAAATAAACTTTAAACAGTTTTTCTTTCCAAGTCGCTTATGACTTGTGCAAAATGAACCATCTTAATGCGATTCCTTGTACTTAGTATACCTGCCAGTGTAGACTAATTCCCGGTGCAATGCCTCCTTTCAACTACACTAGACATCTGCACTCTCATAACTGTCTAAGTTAAGTTTGGGACATGGAGTGGCTAGCACTGTAAAGCTTAAGCCTACTGTCATTGATGAAAGTGGGAAGAAGCTCCCCGTTTATTTTGCTGAGCTGAATGGCTCCTCCATCTGTAACTTGCTGAATCTGGTATGGCCCCAACCAATGCGTCTTGAATTTTCCTGGGAAATTCACAAACTTACTGTCATAGAGGAGGACTAGGTCTCCTATCTGAAAAATCTTGTTCTTTACATGCCTGTCATGCCAAGCTTTCTCTCGTGCCTTCTACACTTTCTGATGGAATCCTACGATGAACCTGTCTTCCTCTAAGGAAAGCAGTTGCGCTAGCCTTTCATTTGGCATATCTATGTCTGTCATCTCGGTGATCTGAGCAATTCTTAGACTGGGCATAATATACTCCATAGGCATAACAGCCTCTTGTCCATACACCAAGCTGAAAGGTGTATTTCCTGTAAGTTTCTTGCATGTCTTCCTATACGCCCATAATACAACATTAACCCTGAGGTCCCAATCATTTCTTTGGATATTGCAGATCTTAGTAAGAGCATTTTCTATAATCTTGTTAAAGGCTTCCACCATACCATTAGCTTGTGGGTGGTAGGGAGTGCTCTTATGTTGATGTATCTGGAATTCTTCCATCAAGGCCTCAATAGTGTTGTTCAAGAAATGGGTTCCTTGATCGTTCATCAAAACCACTGGACATCCAAATCTACTGATGATGTTCTCAAAGAGGAACTGTATAGCTGTAGTAGCATCACAATTTCTTACTACTTTAGCCTCCGCCCATCTGGTGAGGTATTATGTTCCTATGATGATGTATCTCGCACCAGTTCGTTTTCCTGGTGGTTTGATAGGACCCACAAAATCTATAGCCCACTTGTCAAATGCCCGCAGTGGCATTTCATCTCTCCGCGAAGGCTTTCCTACCCTCTGGAAAACATCACAGCATCTACAAAATTCCTTAGTATCCTTATGAAAATTAGGCCACCATAATCCTACGGTCAGGATTTTCTGCGCAGTTGACTTTTTTGCAAAATGACCTCCTGCGGTACCGAAATGTGCTTCTTTGATAATGGCCTCTTTCTCGTGCGGCATGATGCATCTGCACAGGACTTCATCTGGACCTAACTTGTATAGCTATCCTGTGATCAAGGTGAAGTCTGCTGCTTTGAAAACCAACTGCTTCTTTTGATGCTTAGTAAACTCAACAGGTTCCCATCCTGTAGTGAGAAGGTGAATGATATCAGCATAGTACTCGTCTGCGATATGAATAGAAAACAATTGCGCATTGTGAAAGTTGTCCTCTAGGTTACTTGGCTCTTCTCCTAAGTCTATCCTCAATAGATGATCTAGTCTGGCATTTAATTTCCCTGGTTTGACAATAATTTCAAAATCATACTCTTGAAATAGGAGGAACCATCTGCATATTCCTCCCCCTAACACTGCCTTATTTACCAAGTAATTCAAAGCGGAATGGTCAGTGAACATCTTGAATGAGGCACCTAGTAGGTAGTTCCTGAATTTCTATAGAGAATACACCATGGCTAATCCTTCTCTTTCCTTATTGGTGTAGTTATTTTCTGCGGTGGATAGTTTTCTGCTTGAGTATGCGATAGGGTGATCGATACCTCCTTCTCCTGGCTGGGTTAAGACGATCCCCGGTGCGATGCCAGATGCATCCACATGTACATGAAATGGCTTGGTCCAGTCTGGGAATACTAAAATGGGTGTTGTAACCATCTTCTCTTTAAGTGTGTCTAGACTTTTCTGGCATTCCTCATTCCATAGGAATTTTACATCTTTCTTTAACATCTTTTCCATAGGTGTTGTGATCTTTGCATAACCTTTGATAAATTTTCTATAGTACCCGGTATGACCAAGTATTGTCCTCAACTGCTTGACTGAGTTGGTTGCTGGAAGGTTTACAATGATGGAAATATTTGCGGGATCTACCATCAAGCCTTGTCTACAGACAATATGACCCAACAAAATACCAAATGGTGCACAGAATATACATTTTTTTAAGTTCAGAGAAATCTGGTACTGCCCACATTTCTCTAACATCAGTCTTAAATCTCCTATGTGCTTGTCGATTAATCCAAATACAGTCCAATCATCAAAATAAACCTCTAAGAATTTATGGATGTACTCTTTAAATACAGCAACTACTATTCTAGAAAAGATAGCTGGTGCATTCTTAAGACCAAAGGGCATTACCGTATACTAGAATGAGCCCCATTCTGTCACAAAAGTGGTCTTAGATCGATCTTTTGGATGGATTCTGATCTGGTGATATCCTGAAAATCCATCAGTGAAGGAGTAGACCTCATGTCCTCCCACATTCTCTAACACTTCATCAGTGAAAGGTGTCGGAAATGGATCATGAAGTGATGCATCATTGAGTTTATGTAAGTCGACACAGATTCTGATTTCTCCTTTGGTTTTCTTTTCTTGCACGACCATGGGACTAACCCATTCGCTTTCTTCCACTGGTTCAATGATTCCTGCTACTAGCATCTTATCGATCTTGTCCTTAAATTTTTCTGTATAGCGCGTATTTAATCTGTATGGGAGCTACTTGACTGGTCTAGCATCCTCTTTCAGTGGTATCCTGATTACTCCCAAGTCTCCAACTATTCCCTTCATCTTTATGAACTTGGTGGGGAATAGGTATTGATAGTCATGTAGCAAGTCTGCAATCTATCCTACTGTTTCATCGTTCCAATAGTCTCCAATGGATGCAAACTTTGGTTCTATGTCTGTGCCAATGTTGATCTTCTTAATCTTGATAGGCTCTGTGATAGCTGGAGTCTCTAGCTTCGGTCCATCAACATCGCGAGTCCCTTCTGACTCTGGATTGTTGATGTTGCAAGGGTCCTCATCCTCCTCCTCTGGTTCTGATGCAAAGTTATAGCACTCGAGTGCCTCTTCTAATTGGATGGCCCACTCAGGTTGAGTATGTACTGATAGGGTGCAGTCCTCAAATATCTTAATCTTTATTGCATCTAGAGCCTGATCAACACTTGGATACTCAGATTCAAAAGCGAACGTGAGTAGAAAGCTATCTATCATAAGTGGCTAGGTGGTCGTTCCCTTGCGTAATTCAGTCTCTGTGTACCAGTTCCTTGGAACTGTGTCCAAAGTGTGAATGAATCGGTGAACCCATTCATCCTTAGGAATGTTCGACCAATTCTGTTCACAAGTCTGAATATGTGACCTGGGGTCATTTTGTCCTGTGTATTTCTGCTAGACATACTCTCTGTCAGTAGAGAATCTGATCACCATTAATCTCTTAAGATCATCCCATGATGCAATATTATCTTTATGTGCGAACCACCATCTTGCAGGTGTGGCTTGTACTACAAGGTCCATAGCCGCAATCCTCTACTCGTGAGGAACTTTTTGTTCAAACTACGAGAGAAAGTCCTGGATATCTATTAGACCATGAAATGAGGGGGTCTCGTTAGTCTCTGCGTCAATCCATCACAGTGACTTAGTCATAAGCGCACATCTATGCGCTGAGACTTTGTAAAGTCTGTTCTGCCCGTTTTCTATACCAACATCCGAATTCGATGCACATGAGCTGTCGCATCGCCAACTAATGTTCCCTTCTGCGGTTGGATTGATGTAGTCACTCTGGTTTCAGTCATCTGATAGAGACTCTCCATGTTACGTGCCTCTTCCTATGCTCGGATAGGTTCAATGTATCTAGGACCCTGAAGAGGATCCAACGGTGCGATGACCCAGATATGCGTATCCTCAAAGGTCATTTATCTTCTCTTTAGGTCGATAATGGCCATGTTACCGATCGCCCAATTAATGCCTAGTAATGCTGGATATGGTCTACTATCACCAATGATTTCTATAACTTCAAAGTCCGCAGAGCTGCGAACTCCGTCAATGTCAACTAGCACCTGCGGTAGTCGACCCAGTGGCTATACCCTCTGTTGATTAGCTAATCTCAAATGGATAGGTGATCTGACTAACTTAGCTCTACCCATCTATTCCCATGTCTTCTTAGTCATAACATTTACCTCTGATCCTAGATCTAGGATCACCTCATCCATTTCAAATTCTCCAACTTGTGCTGTGAGTCGCATCTCTCTTCCTGTTCTTGTATGGCCCATAATGTTATGAACAACATGTTGTGCACTGTCCACGGAAGAAGATGTCGAATACCGATCTATGATATGCTGAAGCTCTTTGATAGCTTCCTCATTTCTCATGATTTTTAGGCAACTCCGCAGGAAGGATTGTATGCTTCCTGTCGACTCATCCTCATTGCATCTTCCTAATGTGGTAGCCTGCAATGTCTCCACAGGACTAAGGCCACAAGGTGTTTGCTGCGGTACGCCCTTAGACAGCTATACCTGCGATCTTGATTGCCTAGGTTCATTAAATAAAGTTTTAGCTTCCTGAAATGTTTATTTTTTCTTCTGCAGGTCGACTGGTGTCGATTTATTAGTAGCTTTGCGCACCCACTCCGGTCCTGTGTTCTTTTCAGTATCCGGCGATGTCCCACTGGTGGAAGCACCGCTGCGAGTCACAATGTTGACTCTTGGTTCTGGTTCTTCCTGCTCAGCAGCAATAAGCTGGATGTTCTGATGTACTGCTGGCTTAGGTTCTTTGATCTTAGCTATCAAGTTAGGAAATTCTTCTATAGCGTGATCATAAGATTTGCAATAATTACATGTCGTAGTGGGGCTTTGACAGTCCCTAGCATAATGTCCTACAAATCCACAGTTGTAACAAGTGACTGGTCCACGGCCATGGCCAAATCCTTCACCACGGCCAAATCCTCCTCCATGGCCTCGTCCTCTGAATCCTCCTCCACGGCCAACATGAGCCGGATCATGCTGTGGTCCTACTGCTGGACCCTGTGTCTCCAATTGGATTCTGTACAAGTTTTGTTTTCTATCTAACATGAGATCATAGGCTCTACAGGTATGGTCATCGTGTCATACTGACTTACAGAAGGTACAGTATAAGTTCTTAGGTGTCTGTATGTACTTCTGAAGTAAAGGGCATTGCTGAGGTAGGTGTCCTCTTGTTCTGCATAGTTCACACCATGGCCCTTGAGTCTGTGCTAAGGGGTTAGGAGCCCCACTTTCTCAGTATTCAACAAATACTGGAAAGTTATCTTTAGTATGGCCTTATGCTTTACACTTGATACACCATATGTCTTGTGCAATCTCTTTTCCTTTTCTAATCTCATCCATCTGTAATGTGAGATTTGCTAACTGGTTTTGCAGGTTTGTCATACCTGTGCTAGTTTCAGCTAGAGGTGAAGCCTCTAGTTTCATCTCCATCTCTAATGTGTCATCCTGCGTCTGGATTTTCTACTGCATTAATGGTAGTCTAATGTGAGGGAGCAGCGCTGCAATAAACCATTCCTTATGCTGCTCCGGTGCAAACTCAAAGCTGACTTGGTCTATAAGGGCTTTGAATTTCTGATCGAAGTCCCATACTGACTCTATAGGTAACTGTTTAATGTCTTTGAGCTCTGTGATACACTGTGACTCAGACTTAGGTTTCTTAAACTCTTCAATCATGGTGGTCCTGACCTGTACAATTGTCCTGGGTATTGCTGAGGTATACTTCATATACCATGTTAAGGCTAAGTCCCTAAGTGTGGTGACCAACTGTATGAGTTTAATATTATCATCTTGGATTCCTTTAATGGTCCACACAGCTTCACATAGAAACCAGTGCTGCTCTGGGTCTTCTGCCCCTATACCCTTAAAGGTAGGTAACTTCATATCATCCCCCATTATATTTCTATGTGGTGGATGCTGATTTGTTGTGTTACTACCACTCAGCGGTGTAGGTGGAGGTGATGTAGCGGTAGTATGTACTTTCTGCGAGCTACTAGATGGAGTTTCTACAGGATTGTTCTGATTCTCGGTTGTTTTCTATGGGGTATAAGGGTGGTAAGGGATACCCCCTTCTATTCTTTCCGTATTACTATGACTCTGTTGTCTAGTATTATCTGAACTGTCTTCAAATATGGGAGATCTGAAATCTACTTTATATTTCTTTCCACTTTGTGTACGTCCAATGTCATCAAAATCACTCTCAAACTCTTGTGACATCAAAATTTCTTAACTTATTGGTCTGAAACTATATCCATTACTCCTTTTTCATATAATAACATCTTAATGGACAAGTTTAAAGAGTTTAGGTACTTACCGTGATATCCTTTGAAGAAGTACCGCTCAGCCTCACTGAAGCTTTTTCTCTGTTCAACTGCAAACTCTGTGACGAAGCCTTCTAGCACACTCGCAAGCCAGAACTCTATTATCCTCGTAATGGGATTATCAAGGATCTTCACGTTCTGAATTAGCTCTGGTGTCTAGACAATGTTTCTTTTCTTTCTGAATATGCTCCTATCAGTAAACTTTGATAACCAGTCGTACAGCTCATTTCCATAGGTCGCAAAAAATATCGTATGCAGGTCTGTAAAGATATGTTTTTGTAACCAGTCCTCTGTACTCAGTCTAGGACTCTTGTTCTCTTGTTCAGAAAATTCTTTCTCCTTAGATCCAACCCACTGGTTGAGTTCGTCTCTAGTAGGATACCAACAGAACATCAGTGCTCGGTTTGTTCAAAACAGGCAACAGAACCATTTGTTGGTTATATGGGCAGACCCGGGTTTACTGTAATGTACCAACCACACCCTAGCTCATTGGCCCTTTCGGCGACAGACCGCGAAGTGACCTGAAGTCTCACCCGAAGTGATTCTAATGGGTTGGCCAAAGACTCAAGTGTCTTCGACCAGGTTCTGTAGCATCCTGGGGTCTCGCAGCTCTTCTTATCCAGCGAGGTCTCTCTCTATGACGCGCAGTCTCTCTTACTCACAGGTTCTGACAAGGGAAGGAATCCTATCGCATCACAGTGACTCTGGCAATGTGCAACTCTCTCTTCTGCTTAACCCACGATTACGCTATCTCACACCACAGCTCCTCTAACAGTGCAATATCTCCTACTTTCAACGCGATATCTACTTTAGTACAGCCCACTGTGACCCTCACGGTCCAAAGGCTATTGCACTGGGTGGAATGACTTGGCTAACTTTCAACAAGATAGTAAACACTCCAACTTGAACTTCCACAGTTCAACACACTCTTCCTCAACTATACTTAACAGGCCGAATAAGTATACTGGAAACACTTAACAGAATGACTTATTACTGTGTGAAACAAGCACTGATAAACTCATATGCAGACGCCTGATACATGTAAATCCACCTTTAACCTTCAATAATGCTGTAATTGAATGAGACATACAGACATTTACTAACTGATAAATAAAATTCATGTAACATATAACATATATCAACTAATTAAAACACAATCACATGAAATAATCACATAACACACTGGTTTTACATGGTTCACTTCTAGGGTAGAAGCTACGTCCACAGAACTGTGTTTATTATATCTTGAGAGAGTACACAGTTTTGCTGCAACTTGATGTGCAGCTAGAGATCTTCTGGGTAACTCCGCAGTCACTTCTAGGAGCCCTTCTCTCCTAGATCTCTTCTCTTTATTTATATTTCCTTCTTACAATATTCTCTCCCTCTCTCTCCCTCTCTCTCTCTCTCTCTGTCAATCCTTGTGTATTTTTACATACATGCTTCTATGAGCCAGTTGCTGGTTACAGTAAGATACTACAGACTAAATACAGAACCAGTGCATGAGCGTCTATGAGCTAATAGATCAATTGACTCTCTAATTGTCTGACTAGATAAAAGACCCAATGGTTAACTCGATAAACTTTTACAATACAAAATACATCCCTTTATAGGCAACCCGAAGGTCTCGCCATTACAACACTATGGTCCTGTCCCAATAGTAACCCAAAAACCCTAACTAGTGACAGTCAGTCTATTTGTACTCGAACTGCCGCTTTCCATCACACCACTGCTCTCTACAGTCTTCCATGCTTCCCGACGCTGACGAAGGGTACTAGGCACCGCTTCCCTTTCTGTCCTTCATCTTCAATACCTTGGCCTCGTTTCCCTTTTTCCTTTATGAGGGTAGCTGAGCCCTCCTGGCTTCCGCCGCTGCCTTCAATGCAATGGGTGAGCTCTCTCTTCTCGGCCACTGGCTTTAGTGCAGTGGGTGAGCTCTCTCCTCTCGGATGCTTAGGTACTGTCATCTTCTTTGACTTCCCTATCCCGATAGTCGTAGTTTTTGGCTCTGATCTGCAGCTAGAAACATGCTACGGCGTCGTAGCTTTACCTTATCTCTTATATCTTTGCCAAAACTATCTATCCACCAAAATGGCAGCTTCTCCTGTAACTGCAGGACCCTACTCCAACAATGGACGACATGCAAAGTCAAGATAACTGAGGAATGGCTGACTCAGGTTTCAACTTCCTTCAAAAAATAGCATAACAATGTATGGTGACTTAAATAAAGGCAGCATAGACTTGATATACAAAACTGGGACATCTCTACGACATAGTGGGCATTGATAGAGGCTCGATGGGGACTGGAAGCTTAATGAGTCGGTGGAGAAAAGCTCAGATAAATGAGTACAACTCCTAAAGTCAAACTATAAACCCAACCAATGGATGTGATATACAGTTCTCTGTTCGAAGGCGACATGACTCAACAACTACCAAAAGATAACATCTTTCCTTGTCCGGCTTTTTTGTCTTTTGATTTTTTTTTTGGACTTTTTCAAATATTTAAAAATCTTGAAAAAAAATAAAACTGCTTTATAGTTACAGACTAGGAGGAGACGAGTGTCATAGGGGAAAACAAACTAGTTCCAAGTATTGGAACATACCTATGCTCAATGCAAGGATACATGTGTAGGATACTGACACTCGGGGGAAGATCCCTTCCTATTAAAAATAGGGAATCAAGCTACAAAGGATATATAAAATGGCTCTGCATGGCTAGACATGAGACAAGCTCGGGCTATATGGCTGAAACTAAATGTCAGGGGAGCCGGCATAAAGCTTAATAAGGAAGGAAAATCTCATGATAATGCAATTACAACTTGACATAAGGGAGTCCTGAGGGAAATAAGCCAACAAAAGATCAAGAGTAGTATGAGGCTCTTGCGAAATGTCATGGCAATACTATACAATGGAATCTCACACCCTAAGGGACAAAACGTCAGCATGGGCACCAAATGCAAATAAGGTGCTAACTAGGGTACCCATGTAAGTTCAAGCTCTACCACTCATATCACACCACTTCTAAAATAGCAAGAAGGTTCTGTGACATAATAGAGTGGGTTCGTACCTAAGGCAATAATGAAACGGTCATAAGGTCATGCAAAATGCAAACGGTGATGAAACCTAACCTATATGCCAGTTTAGACATGATACCTGAGATCGACACGAACGAGTCAATCCAACGGATGAAATGACACTCAAAAAGGTCTCCTACATCATAAACTAGTCCAAAAACGGTCCAAAATGATTAGAAATGGTCCAAACTATAGGAAAGGGGGTAAAAATTTTCAAAAATTAAAAAAAAATCTATAAATAGTAAATATTTCAAAACATTATAAAACATTTGAAACTTTTACCCATTTGAGCTCCGAATTTCAACAGTGAATTCCAGGAGATCCAGTTGGCGGAATCCACTACCGTTTTCTCTAGGTACTTACTCATGCTCTTCTCTTCCATTTTGATGCATTTTTTGTCAAATTTCATGGTGGTTTTGGATTTCTAGGCCAATCCAAAATAGGCATTGCGGCCCATGCAGAAATCGATGGTTTTTCCATGTATAGGGCTGGGTATACATGGAAAATGCCCCCAAACCCGTGTAGTTATGCGGTTGATTGGCAAACAGTCGCATAGGCAGATGCACTTAAGGTTTTTCAAGTGTTCTAATGGGAAAAACTCAAATTTTTTGTGCAGGATGGTCCTAGAATGGAGAGAACGTGAACATGGTGATGTGGAAGAAGCATTAAGGGTTGATCTAATGGCTCAACAGGCGCTACATGCATGTGGGATCTACAAATTTTGGTGTCTTGGTGGCTTAAGGGCCAAACCAGGACTATTGCAGATGCTGGTGGACTATTGGGATCCAGACTCAAAGTCTTTCCAGATAGATGGGATGTCCCTCATTATAGAGGTGGAGGACATATACTTTATTACTGGGATTTGCCGATGGGGGGAAGTAGTGAACCTACGTTCTCACGGGCCCAGAGGTCGCCTGACTATAGATGAGTACATTGCGGTGTACTGCTATCCAGAGACGGAGAAGGTGGAGAAGGTGGGGAGTCAGATCCCTACTAACTCCATACAAGTGCTAGGCCTAAAGGCCATCCTACTGACACTGGGCTAGATAGCAGGCTTGGCTTCACTCCACCAGGCCTCGCAGCCTCTAATGTTCTATGCGGTGGAGTGCATGAGACCCAAGGTATATGACTGAAGCACTACACTACTAAGCAACATGAAATATCAGCTTAGTGAGTGTAAGATGGGCAAAGTGCAAAACTTTGGTTTCAGCAACATACTGAGCATGTTTTTCTTGGAGCGTGTTCTAGGATTGAGCCCTAAAGTTGACATTCCTATACACAGGGTTCAAGTTCCAGCCCAACGGCATTGGGAAGATGCGATGCGTAGATCGGGGGGAGGTAGGGTGTCCAACCCCTATCCAGCTGATTTCTTTCCATGGTGGCGATCACAGATAGTTTCCATTTATGACTACCCCTATGCGGGCATGGATTTCCAGGGGGACCCGGACATGCCTCTACCACTAGGATCGGCATATGGTGACATAGGTAACGAATATCGACCGTCTCTTTAAATTTTTGAGTTATTTAATTTTTTTGTGTTTTATGATTATATGGAATCAAAAGACATGTTTTTGGGTGACAATACATAGTGACATCTACCATATGCATGCAGATGTGGGACCACGATAGCCTAAAGGCTTCCCTCATCATAGACGAAGGGGAAGGGGATACGATATCACGGGTGTGGATGCTGAGTGGATGCTCCAGAGCATTCATACAAACTTTGTGAGGCTGACACACAGAGTTCCCATGGCACAAGTCGAGGACTTGCCTGAGGCTATGCAACGCCAGGTGGTGGGTGTACCACGAGCATGGGTGCAATTATTTTGATGGCTAGCTAGAGCCGTAGTGGCATTCCATGATGACAACCCCCATCCTCCTCCATAGGATTAGATACCTGGGAGTGATACATTTTGTATTACTGTGTATTATATTTTTGTGGCTCGAGAGCCCCATTTTTGTATTATGACACTATGTAATACCACATTTTGGATGTATATAGAAACTTTTATGATGATCGGTTTATTTATTTACATGTGTAAAAATTTGTGTTTGTGGTGAATTTGTTGTGTATGAAACAAATTCCAATATAACACGTAGTTAGAATATGAGTCAACAACTTGATTATTAATTCTTGAAATATGTATGTATGTGATATTGTCAAATTGTCATTCTAATAATCTCACATGTAAGAATCTTCTTAATAACCTCTTATCTATAACATGGTACAAACCATTAAGTTGTGACACTACTAACTCCGAATCAAGACGTACCTCAAGAGAGAAAACGCCATGTGAAATGGCATCCCGTAGAAGCTCAATAAAGACACTATATTCAGCAACATTGTTTGAAGATGGTCGTAAGCATATGCCTCCTGAAGACAATACCTGACCCATAGGAGTATAAATCACCCAAGCGGCAGAGGCTGAGTGTTGAGTGTGACGAATCGCACCATCCGCGAATCCTATGTAGGTGGAAGATTCCATTGACATTTGCCAAGAGAAACATAAACTAATCACAAACCCGATCACCATAAGAAAAATACCTAGCTATGCAAAACTGTACAATAATATACAATAACCAGCCTTGGCTAAAAATCATGCATCGTAGTTTTTGAGATAGAGCCCATTTCTAGGCTCCACCAAGGCCGTTCCCTCATAATCCACTAACTCATAAGCGCCCTTCTCTAACACATGTTTGACGAAATAAGGACCACACCACATGGGGTTAAATTTTCCTGCCCCCAAGGGTTCTTTCGGTTGATCCCACAAAAGGACCAAGTCTCCCTCACTAAACCTCCTTGGATGGACAGACTTATTGTACTGGACCTTTACGTGACACTTATTTACTTCTGGAGCCACCAAGGCATCTCGACGCTGCTCATCAAGTTGATCGAGGTGGACCGGACACTCCTCCAAAGGTGAAGTGTCTGGTAAGAGCTCTATGGCTAGCTTCAAAGAAGGAATCTTGCACTCAACCGACAATACTGACTCCACTCCATGTACAAGCTGATATGGAGAAAAACCTGTGGCAGTCTTAACGATGGTTCTATATGCCGACAAAGCAGGATATAACATAATGTGCCAATTATTCTTTCTTTGTGCGATGGTTCATTGGAGAATGGACTTGAGTGACTTATTCACTGCTTCTACTTGTCCATTCTCTTGAGGGTAGTAAGAGGAGGAATTCTCTTGTTTGTACCCTAACTTTGATGTCAACTCTTCCATCATAAGATTCTGAAAGTGTGAGCCATGGTAAGTGACAAGCTCTTTCAGAATCCCAAACCGAGTAATAATCTGGTTGAATACGAAGTGTGTGGTTGTCTCATTGTTGGCTTTAACTGTAGGAATAGCCTTATCCCATTTCATGAAGTAATCAACAACCATTATGATATGATGATGCCCCCCAGCTGAAGCTGGGTTGCAATCCATAAAATCAAGCCCCCACTTAGTGAAAGGACTGGTGGTGATGATGGGTTGTAACGGGGCAGGTTTTGAGCACATATTCTGTGCAAACACTTGGAAAGGGTGGAACCTCTTGAATGAATCTACACAATCCTTAAAGATCAACGGCCAGAAATAACCCCTTGTTAATATTTTTTGGGCTGTAGAAAGCCTAGATAAATGACCACCACACGCTCCTTTGTGGCAATCATTCAGCACTACATCAACCTCTTCATGAGTCAAACAACAACATAAAATGGAATCTACCCCATGGCGGTATAAAGTGCTATCCACTATGAGGTAATTCTTAGACACGTGATGTAATTGTCATCATTCATCCCATGAGAGGTGAGTAGGGAACTTCAATGTTTGTAAATATATAATTGTATCCCCATACCATGGGTCTAAAGTTGAGATTAAGAAGATGTGCTCATCGATAAACATATCTTCACAAACCAATTCCTCGGCCTCGCTTGGGAAATCTGATATAAGCTCTGCAAAAACTAACGAATTCTTTGATTTTGCCGAAACAAACTCAAGATTGAATTCTTACAGGATGACAATCCATTTATTATATTTTCCCCCAATCATTCTTTAAGTGAGAACGAATTGAAACGTATTGACCTGGTCTACAACCAAGGTCTGGCGAAGGAAAATATAATGTCTCAACCGTTGAACCACATGTACGGTAACTAAAGCAAGCTTCTCAACATGAGAATAATAAATATTTGTGTCAATAAGATTCGGGCTCAGATAGTATATGACATGCTCTTGGAGCTCCTCATCCTCTTGAACCAAAACCATACCAATCGTCTCCATGGACATGGCCACATAAAGTAGAAAATCATGGCTATAGTCTGAGGGAATAATCACTAGGGCCGACTCTAAGGCTCGCTTGAGCGCATCAAAGGACTCCTGGGATCGCTCATCCCAACAAAAGGTGGTGTCCTTCTTCAAAAGACGCATGAAGCCTCTAGTCAAATTGGAAAAATTGACAACAAATCTCTGTAAGAAGTTTGAGATGCCTTGCAAACATTGAATATGATGAATATTTTTTAAGGGAGACAGCTGAAGTATTGCCTCAACCTTCAAAGGGTCAACTCTTATACCCTCTTTAGAAACCATGAATCCTAATAAGCGACCTGACTTCACACAAAATATGCACTTGTGAGGATTTAACCTGACCAAATAATGGTGGCACCTTTCAAATACCAATCTCAAATGATAGGAATGATGCATTCTCATACGAGAATGAGTAGCAAGGTCATCCAAAAATACTTCGATAATCAGTTTGAGATCATGGAAAATCAATGTCATTTCCCACTGAAAACTAGCTCCGGCATTCTTGAGACCAAAATGCATTTTTCGATATGCAAAAGTTCCCCAAGGACAAATAAATGCAGTCTTATGTTGGTCCTCAGGTTTAATTTGTATCTGATTATATTCGGAAAAGCCATCCATGAAGGAAAAAATCTTGCTACTTGCAAACTCATCCAAAATTTGATAAATAAATGGTGTGGGGAAATTGTCCTTAGGACAAGCAAGATTCAAATCATGAAAATCAGTACATATTCGGATCGCTCCCTGCTTCTTATCAACTAGAACGGGGTTTGAAACCCACTTTGTCAAGGGAACGGGATAGATAAAACCAGCTTTCAATAGTTTCTCTATCTCTACCTTAATCTCAGGTGCTTTCTTAGGATTCACCACATGCAAGCATTGTCGAACAGGATTAGCGTTGGGATAAGTCTTAATCTCGTGTTCGACAATGCGAAGGTCGATACCTAGCATTTCATCGTAATACCAAGCAAAGATATCAAGGAATTCTTTAAAGAACTTGGTGTATTCTTGAATCTTAGCATGGGAACATTTTACCCCAATATAGACATTCTCTATTCTACCAAGCTCGTGAGAGATATTGATAGGGATTGTTGGAGATATATTTGCCATGTTCCCATCAGCCATCAAACCAGGAGAGCTTAATGGAACCATGGGACTACCAATTCTCTCACTAATAACCTCCCTAAGTCCTCATGCTCCAAGTGGTCAAGCTCGGGAAGAAAGTAAGATCTATGATGGAGCTCTTCCCATGGTGGCTCAACTCCCGACATGGCCTCAATAATTGCTTCATCAGAAGGAAAAACACTATCAAAGCAGTCATGCGTGTGAGAAGACTGTACTGCCCATGCAGGAAGCACATAAGGGTCTTCCTCCTCCATCCACGAAGAGGAAGGACTAGGCTCTACAACGCACTCAATATTAGCTTGATAAGCTACAATAGTTGCAGGAAATGGCACATCCATAACAATGGGATCACTCAAAGTATTCGGTGTAGGAAGAATCCAAGGATCTTCCATATGAATCGTGTGAAAAGACACCGATCTTATAGATGTCGAAGCCTCATGAGAACTAGACCCTGACATAAGGATAGGTGCAAGACAACTAAACCTTCCCATGATGGATAGATACATGCCCACACCTACACTCCCAGTTGCCGACTGAGAGTGCTCTACAATCGGGATCGAAGCTCCTGAAGATGAGGTAACTGATGGATTCTTGAATGATGTTTGATCAATCGTAACTATCTTTCCATTAAATGGAAAGCATACAATGTGAAAAAGGGAAGAAGCTACGGCTTGAATACTATACATCCAATTCCTACCCAGGAAGAGATTGTAGTCAAGCGATGCATCAACCACCTCTAACTCTATTGCAATGGTATTTCCTCCCAAACGGACCTTAAGGGAAGGAAGGATCCCGTGCGGCCTAAATATTCTCCCATTCAACGTAGTTAACATGGTCACAGACTTAGACAATTTCAGGGAACCTAAACCCTTCGAACATGATAAAGACATCATATAAGTAGCAGCGCCTTCATCAATCACAGTGCGCTTGACAGTCATGTTCAGACATTCTACATGAATCAAAAGAGACACATAGTAAGGAAAGTGAGGATGAAGTCCTACGGTTTCAAATTTAATCATGGAGGAAGAACTATCATCATTCACATCAAGGGTAGAAAGCAAAGCCTTCCTTTGCAAAGGACAACTCTGAAGCACTTCTAGTGTAGACATCGCACAAGGAGTATGGCCCAAATCCTCGACAACTGAATAGTTTTGGGCAGCTCAGGAATTAGGATTGTGCCCCGAACGCTTAAGGAATCCCTTAGGAATGCGAGGTGCATCTTCAGGTTTATCCATAGGTTTTTCAATACGCAAAGGAGTCCCTGGTGGATTAGGCTCCTTTCCTAGATTGGGTTGTGACGAACCATAGTCCTTCGCATGGGTCACAACCTTTGCAGCACAAACCATGTTAATGCAACCATGACCACTACCTTCCGGTGGATCTGGATCACCGCCAAAATGATCATGGGTCCTCGAGTTCATATTTTGGTTGTGAGGTAAAGGGTTAGTTAGCATAGTTGGGGCCTGTGCCAAGCATCTTGAGGCTTCATCGATACGAGGGCACAAGTAAGTGAGGTGATTGTCCTTACACAGCTTTCAAGGGAATTTAACCTTACATTTCACTTGCTTGCCCCCCCCAGCATCACAGGAGTTCTTTCCATTATTAGCATTCTCTTTCCTATTCCCACCCTTATGATTATTCTTACACTTATTTTTATTTCGTCTGGGCTGTTGGTTACCCTTCTAGTCCGACGACTGCACTGAAAGCACACTCGCTGTTTGGGTGGGTTGGGACAAAGTCGTGGCTTGTCCCGAAGCAGATTGGTTGATTGACAATTGACTAACTTGTTTTGCAATTAAATCCATAGGTTTAGAACTCGCACAACCAATAATGCCATCGGCATGTGGTCCAAGTTTAACTTTGGGGTCGAAACTAGAACGTGGAGCATTCAGAATAATTTCATATAACAAACCGGATTGAGCATAAATCAAATCCAGTTCCTACACTGTAAAAATGGCTTGTTCCTCATTTTACACTCCCGATGTAGAAACATCATTTGCTATATATGGAAATAACTACTTAAGGAACCATTTGAGGAGGAATTTCAGCGGTATAAAGGCTTTAATCAACCTCTTCCGTCTACACCACTCTTGGATATGCTCTGAGATATGTGTGGCTTTATCCTGCCAAAATGTCGAAAAGAGTTCAGTACTGAAATCATAACGCACTGGTAGCTGGAAGTGGTTAAGAAAAGTCATTTCTAGGTCATCGAAAAAAGTGAATGCCCCCCTAGGTAGCTCTATATATGATTTCGTAGTAGGCCCTGTGAGGTTGTGTTGAAATAGTCTCAAATGGATTGATTCATGATGTAAGGAATTTGAAGAGCACCATAGGTGAATGGTAGTAACATGTTCGCTTGGATCCTCTACCGGTTTGCCCTTGAATTTGGGTTTGTCCGAGGGAAGCTTAGTAGGGACAGTAGGCCAAGCCGGGTCATGAGCTATAGGATCGTTCATCAATCTTGACAAGTCAGGAAGATTTAGCATTGCGAGGAAATGGAGCCTAGGATGATTAGGTCGATGGACCACTCCCTGATAGTTCTAATTCACATAGGTCTGATTACTATAACCACCATGGCCTTGTCCATAGTGCCCTCCTCCCGTTTGACCCGTATAGGGTGGCATGGAAGCACCATAGTGTGTACCTTCACTATTTGGAGATACAAATCCATAATTTGGAGAGTAAGTGTGTTGTTGATACCTACACCCATAAGGTGAAGAACACTGTCCATACTGCATCCCATAATAAGGTCCACAAGTCATCGCATGAGATGTCCCATAAGACACTCCATAAGTAGGATTATACACTCGGGAAGTAGGAATATACATACCGGAAGTAGGAATATATGCTCTAGAAGTAGTAACATGACCTCTAGAAGTATGAACATAACCTCCCAAAACAATGGGTGGTACATGAACCTGAGACACAACTGGTCGAGTAACAGCAGTACGGACATGACTCGTCGCAATGTTCTGACCTGAAGGACCACATGAATGAGGTGGAGGGTGAATAGTAAAAGAACTAGGGATAGAGGATGGAGGGACCTGTGTAATTATGTACGTGTTTTTCCCTATAGTCACTCATCTCAGATATAGTATCCTAATAGGATCACTAACTCTAGACCTAGGAGGAATATGTGATGTAGCTTCCCCCGCCGGGATGGAAGGTGCAATGTGACTTGTGCTCCCAAACCTCTCCACATGGTAAGGAATGAGAGTGCCCCCAGGAATAGTGCTAGGCTCAAACTCAGATTCGACATGAAATGCCAAATCATGTGTAGGAAAACCAAACATACCATAACTACCATAACTAGTGCTCGCAGGTTCAAAATGAGTCTCATCATCCTCCGGCATACCATACTGACGATGCGTCAATGGGGAATCAACCCTAGAGTAAGCAGGTCTATCATGAAAAGTACATATCTCAGAAATCAAAGGACCTAATTCAGTCAGATCAGGTGAAGGATCGTAGTTAGCAGTAAACTCCCCATATTCGACATGAATGGGAGAAGGTGGGTCAAGAATACCTTCAACATGGTCTCCCATGGTGTGTGAATCCATGTGTGAAGTAGTCTTCCTAGACTGTCTAGTTATCTCTCCAAAAGGAGGAGGAGATGCAGAAGGCGGAAGTCCTGCTAAATGATGAGAACGGAAAGGATCCGCACCTGAATCCACAATGACTCAAAAAATATAAATGACTCTCTAGCTATGCAAACCCTAGGAAAGGTAACGTGCATAGAGAAATCACCAATAGAATCTAAAGCCAAATACAAGCAATCAAGGTAGGCTAAGTGAGCTCCAAAATGAAGCAGGTATGTCTCACCTAGGAGAGGCTTGAGACTGCCATACACAATAAGAAGAGGTACATAACCAATTATTGTGGTCCTTAGCTTCAACGTGTAAAGCGACTGTACTGTCTGACCTGAACCTAGCTGGGACACCCGTAGAATAACCCCTGCAGAGTACCCCCTCGATATCCTAGGTAAGGTCACTAAGGTCACCTCAATATAATCAATTCTCAGGCGGACAGTCGCAGGCGGGATTGACCATATGGGAAGGTTAGCAAAGACCGAAACTCTCGAAAGAGCCCTCAGATATGAATACAATCCTGGAAATATCTCCTGTGCTACTTAGTTATGACTAGGGGTCATCCCAATCAATAACTGCTCACACTTCCTCATGCTTAACTCCCTTTTGAGAGGAGGATCCTGAGAAACACTGGTTATACCAAGGAATTTCACACACTCACCTGGACAGATACATACATGTTGTTGTTTAGTGGTCTTGGAGAATTGACTCACAATGAACTATTCCAAGACCCTAAAACCTAATCTTGTTGGTGAACCCTATCAAATAAAATAATGTATTTCATTTTAATTGGCTTTATTACTCAAAAGAGGTATATGGCCGTGCAACTAACGATGTTATGACACAATCAAGAAGTAAAATGCACACCTAACAATCAATGCAAATGCATTGTGTCCATGAAAAATAGGGTATGCTACTATGTGAAATGCACAATTTTCTTCAAATGATAGATGCAATCTTTCCTATATGAAATCCTGACTAATACTCCAAAGCAAATCTAGTGCAAGTACTATGCAAAGTGCAAGATACAATGCATAATGATAAGAAAATATTTTTGGATTTTTTGAAATAAAAATGAGATATAAAAGCAAAAGAATGATTCTACAACCCCCAGACTCTGCAAGCACACTCAAGAAGCACTCATGCAAAGTACTAAGGTAAAATAAATCTAATGCACTAATCCCAAAACAAAAAATAAAAAATGCAATGATAAGAACATTCTTCAAAAAGAAAATTTACCTTAAAAAAAACATCTCTGGTCAGAAATAGAGGTGTATATAGATTCTAGCAGTATCAAAGGAGACTCAGCAATCATCACAATTCACCCAGCAACCATCCATCTTCCTCTAGAAGGAAAAACTAAGGGCATATGCGACTGTTCGCAATAAACCCACGTGTGTACGCAGAAATAACAGTGAAATCCATGTATATACGTGACTGTGAGTTGAAAAATTGCGTACAGGAAGAAAGGTACATAAAAATAAAGGCAAACAGACAAGCTGAGACAAACTTCACACCAATCAGAAACTACCAGGTAAACATGCCCCCAGACCCGACACAAAAACAAGAGAAAAAGAGAAATTCAAAGTCATTGAATGCTGATAGAAAACCCCCAAAGGACAACTATTAGGAAATCCCTAGCGGATTTGCCAATTTTATTACAGAGAGAAATTCCTATGGCTTGGGGTACCACAATAGATAGCATGACTCCAGAAATCAATCCTTTCCAATATGCAATAGAAATCAAATATCTAACACTAAAGGATCAGATCTCATACCTTATTCTGGACGGTTGAAGTAGATTCCCATTGAGCTTTCCAACTTCAGCTTGAATTGATAAATCACTTCCTCAACAACAATTAAACAAGATAAGCATACTATATATATTGGTGTTAGATCTATTCTAGCATATATAATCAACAATGTATAATCATTTGAAATCATCCATGGATAAAATATTCATTCAAACATACATTATTGGACAGGAAAACATATTTTTATTGATAAAAAATCAAAGATTACAATGGATACAACCTCTATCGGCACGTCTGCAAATCGAAGAAACTGAATCCCCCACTTGGGCCTCCACCACCTCAATGCTCCATCTCTTGATAGAAATCTCACAAGCAAAAGGAAAGCTTGGGAAGAACACAAAAGTGCTCCAAGGGACAAAGGGATGCAGACTCAAGCACAAGTTCTGGCAACAATGGACTATAGTTTCTTTTCTCTCAATTCTCTTATATGTCTTCAATGTACCAAAGAGTTCCTTATATAGATTTTTAAAGCAGTAATGAAAGGTCGAATATGAGCGATCTCAAGGAATATGGAAGGCCAGGAGTCAAGTGAGTCAGATCCATGTCAAGGAAAACTCCAAAAGGATTTGGATTTTGCACACATCCTGACGTACACGGTTTTAGTGGTCAAACCCATGTATATACGCGATTACGGGTTTAAAAGTCACGTATATGGATTTTCACATATTTGTAGGGATGGTCTAGGAAACATCAAAGGACAAAAAATGGTCCAAGGGGTCTAAGGAGTCTGCAGAGGGACATGGGAAGGCCATACAAGTGTGATTCACCTGGAGTGGTAAAATCAGCTATAACACATTTTGAATATACAAATTTTTGGGATAATGATGAAGAAACCTTAAGGAAAAGATTCAAGCAGAAGATAGCTACTGTGGGAGGAAAAGGTAAAGCTACTGACAAACTCAGAAGGTAGGAAGAAGAGGCAACCAAGAAAAGGTAGGAAGAATCTCATAGGTTAGTGCAAGAAGTAGAGAACTGGTTGTAGGCTCAAGAAGAAATAAAGAAAAGGGGCAAACAAAAAAGACAACAGAAGGATCAAGAACATAAACACAAGAAGAACAAGACCTTCTTGATTGAGGATAGGATCAGTCTGATATTGACCCATTAGAGCCTATTATTCCTTCTATTATTATAGTAGGAGAAGGTTCAGCGTCAATATCTTGGGTGGAGTTAATTCCTTTCATTCTCGCTGAAGGGGAGGAGGTGCCGGATCTTAACACTATCTTCTATGACAAGGAAAGAAAGAGGATTTTCAAAAGAACCAAGAAGAAAGTGGACACTAGGGGTAATCTAGGAGTGATGGTGACTGATAAGATAGTGGTTCATGGTACACACAAAGATCCATGATTCATAGAGAGGGCTGGGGTATCTCTAACTCTAGCCACTGAGGATAACGTGGACAGAATCATGACAGATCTAGAGCAGTCTTAGAAAAGGGTCACACAATTAAAAGAGACTTTGAAGAAAGAAAGGAGTGAAAGTCAGAGTTTGAAAAGGAATTATAAGGATATGATCAGTGAAGTTAAGGTATCAAAGATATAGTATCAGAATCTATAGGTTGATAAAGATGCTTTGGTAATATCTACAGGTAATATAGAAAAAGAAAACCAGGCCACCTTGGCAGAGTTTGAGAAATTGCAACAAAGATATCAGATGTTGGAAGCCGAAAGAGATAATCTTAGGCTATCAGTTGAAGAGTTGAATAAGGAAAAGAGAGAGTTAGAAGGTAAAGTGACAGAGATGGAAGTACAAAATCCCACGGCAAATGGGAAAGCTAAACTGTACGAAAGTCAGATAGTAACCTTGGAGGAACAAAATAATTCACTAGCAGCTTCACTAAAGACGACTATGGAGGAGAAAGCTGATGTTGAACCTTTAAAGAGGTATTCTATTATGTTTAGAAATAATATTCACCAAATGTAGCTACAGATGGTTGAAGAATATTTAAGGTTCAACAAATAGACATAAGATTGAAGGAAATTTTAAGTACAAGTTCTTATTTTTTGGATAGGACACAGGATATCCTAGAAACTCTGTAGGGAAGGATGAAATGGGTAAAAATAAATAAGGAATCTCCCACAGACATATATGTCAAAGACCTGTAGATGATAAAGATGGAATATGAGTTGATCGAGTTTACTAGCAAAGCAGGAGAAGAACTAATAAAGGCAGTGAGAAAGATGAAGAATGGCTCTATTGAATTCTATTGGAGAGTGCTCCTACCTTACAATCGATGTCATACCTCTACTGCAAGGAGATTAGAATCGTTGTTGGAGCATGAGATATTTTTGAACAAATTACAAGAACAATGCAGCGAAGATGAACGGGCCATTCAGTTAGTGGATAAAATAGATGAAAAGGTTCTTAAGATTGAAATTGCACACGCATTAATTAGTAGTCACTTACTGGAAGAACAAATTCGACTGATTTCGGCAAGGGTAGAGGGTGTAAAATCCTAGGATGCTAAACATGAAATTACTATCAGATTTCTCGAACCTTCTAGTTTTGACAACATAGCAGCAAGTGCAAATGCATGGAGGAAGTTTATGAATGAGAAAAATGGAGCCTCTTAGTTGGAATATTGAGCACTTTTGATAAATGATGTAATATATTGTATTTATCTTTTTGAATTCACAAGCTAAAAGACAAAATTTTGTAAAGGAAAGGTTAGGGGAATCCCAAAAGGCAACGAGGGTAGCCCAAGAGTTTTTTCTTTTTTGTTATAAATATAGGAAAGCTTTATATTTCAAAGGGCCTTTTTTCAGACTATCTATGTGCAAGATTATTGTAAGAAGAACTATTTCAACTTATAATAAAGATTTATATTTTTCACCTGGAGAAAGTACAATGGGGTTTCAAATGCTTGACATGGACTGGTTGGATGTGAACTATTTCTGTTTCACCTTATTTCCATGAACTGTGAGATCATTCTAACTTATGAATTCTTTCATGTTATGAATGTTCTCCTGTTTATTTCTATGAAATTTCCACAATCATACTTGAGTAATGAATGTTTTAATTAACAATGAGCTATCTCTTTGTTTATCCATCTATTGATATTAATGTATTTCAAAATATTAACAGCTATCTGTAGTGTTCTTTATGCATGTCATACAATGCATTACTTAGCATTAATTACAATATTTCTCCCTAGGTATAGGTTAGAGATTTTTAGTTAGTTTTATTTGTTTACGATTTAGAAGCAAGAAAGGTAAGACGAGAGGTAAGAACCTGCGCATCACATTGTGACACTCCTCGTTTTCTCTATCAATTGCATTTATATAGGCACTTGCATATCATACCTAAACATAAAACTAAAAAATGCACCTAAACGGTGGACCGGGCCGCATCCGGTAAAATAAGCTTTAACCATTACTTGACCTACGGTAGCTGAATCATAAACTGAACAGATTCCCCATACCAAACAATAACTAGTTAAT
>LPNX010889236.1:93989-112663 GCA_001517045.1 Pseudotsuga menziesii | reverse complement strand
CTCATCTCTCTCTCTCTCTCTCTCTCTCTCTCTCACCCACCATACACACACCCATTCCCCCTACAACTAAATCTCCCCTGTCTCACTTTATCTCCCCCGCTAACCCTTACCATCCCCCCATATGTCTCTCTCAACTAATCCACCTACACCCTACTTTTACCCCATTCACTTCCCCAAACCCATAACAAACCTCCACCCTCTCTCTATACCCCTAACCTTATCACTCTCTCCCTAACCCCCCACTCTCTCTCTCCTACTCTCGATACCCCTAACCCACCCTACATATCTTTCTCTCCTAATTCATATTCCTCTATGACTAACCACCCCCCATATCTCTCTCTCTCTCTCTCTCTCTCTCTCTCTCTCTCTCATACAAACCCCCCACTCCTCACCTATACCCCTTATTCTCTCTATCGTCCATACTCCTCCCCAACACCTTGTTACGAAGAAAAATTCCTATGGATTCGGGTGTACCATAACAGACAAAGAAACCGCAGAAATCGGTCATTTCTTGTTGCCGCCTTTCACACACCTGGGGGGGGGCGTGGCAGAAATATTCAAGCCACTTAGTGTGTCCTTGGGGGAAAGTCTCGAGTCAAGGTTGTCACCTTGTTCTTGACTCCTCCATTTTAGATCAACTCCTAACAAAGCCAAGGGGGGTAGACTCTATTAAGTTACTAAGGAAAAATTATTTAGTATGGTGAAGTTAAACTGAATGAGTTACTTATGAGTTTGAAATTTAACCATAAACAACCATAGATGACAAGATAAAAAATGAGCAAATGAAAGCACAATGTTGAGACACAACATATATATAAAGAAAGAAAATAGACAGTTCCTTAAAATGGAGTCATAAAATAATCAATGTACTTTTATGTTCTTGGAGTGAATGTTTTGCGATTGCCTCTTGATACATTTTAAGTTAATGTGAAATATGAATAAAATAAATTAAGTGAGGGGGGGACTCCAGATATACCCAAGGGTACTTGGAGTATGTCCAAAAATGAACCTTCATGGATACCTGCAAGGAATATGTGGGATGCATGGAGTCTCTGAGGCTGTTGTTGATAATACACATGAAGGTGTAATAGAGATCGACGCCCTGAGGTCACTTTTCAGGAGTTCTCGTTTTCTTTCGGTATTTTGCCACCATTTACGGTTTGATCAAGGCGTAGGATTTTCGTCTGATGGTGGTTCATTGGGGAAGGTGAAGACTAATTCAACTAGTCACTCATGTAGCTTTTGATGCATCTTGATTGATCTAATGAACCACAGCCAAGTGCAGATCATAGACACTGGAGCCTTGTCAATTTTAGTGAGTTTTAAAGGATGTGTTTTCTTAAAAAGAAAAACCCTCCAGGAACCTCTTTCGGTCCAAGTGGACCTCAATCGAGGAATCAAGGAGGAGGTTGATTTTAGAAAAATTAATTATAGAAAATCATACATAAGCATTAAAATAAAAGAATCAAACCACCGGTTATTCTAATTATTCCTACCACGCATCTCTTTCCCCTTGCAGGTCAATTGGGAAGTCGTGGGGTAAGTATTCAAGTTAATTTGATACTGAAATATGGAATAGATGATAAAATAATAAAATCATTTTATTTTTCACGAATTAAACTAATATAGAGAGAATAGCAATAAGACAATGCAAAAAAATGACAAAAAAGGCGCAAGTCCCCCCAGGGGGGATGGGGAATAGGCTCGAAAGAGCCTATTCAGAGAATTTTTTTATTATCTCATGTTACAATATCAGTAAAATTATATGAATCCTCTTTTTTCTTATATAGGATGAAATCAATATCTTACAACTTTCCCAAAATTTTAAAAAATACAGTCAAAAGGGAGACCCCTGGGGGATTTAGACGATCCCGAAGCCACCTTTGAATAGAATATTCTCCTATTTATGTTATTATTCATAAAATACAGCTAGTATTTTATAATTAAATATTCCCACAATCACTTTTAAAGTACCTTTGGGTCATCCTACTTTAAACCAAACAAAACTGAGTTAAAACTAGCTAAAACGGTGAAAAATGAACCAAGGAAAGCAAGATTTCCTCAGGATCTTGGCTTGCTGTTTGGGAATCCAATTAGATATGCACTTATTTCTGGATTTAATATTTTTTTTAAATAGAAACAGAAATCTAAAGCATGCAACCTATGGATTCTCTTTAAATTGCCATGCAAAACGAACGATTTCCCTAAACTAGATCTAGAATGCTTTATGAAACTTTTTAGAAATGAGATCTATATTACGAGCCTTGAAACAACAGATATATGTAATTTTTAATTTAATATTATATATCTAAATTATATCAAATCTTGTAAACACAGTAAGCAAGTAAGAGATTTGATTTGTGAAGGAGGAAGAGAGAGAAAGAGTGCTGGAAGCCTGGGAATGTTGGGCTTTGGAGTCTGCTTTGGTGGAACACTGAGGGACTATGTCCTCCAAAATATCTTGAATATGAGGAAAATTAAAACCATCTCAACCCCTTCTACAATTGAGATCACCTGCAACTTAGACATCCTTCCACAAACAGATGGTTAAAACATAGGTGTTGCTGGAAAAAGATAATTGGAAAGCATGTAATTAAACTTAAAATACATGCAAATCCAATAGATATGAAAAAAAAGAACAATAAGAGCATAAATAAAAATAGAATAAACTCTTTCCCTAACAATAGGGATCTCTCTCCTTTAAGGCTAATAATTAACCAGCAAAAGAAAAGATGAATAACACAGATTATACCTCGTAAGCACTTGACAATCACCATCCACACATGAAGAGCATTACACCATAGATCTTGCCTCCAAATATTCTTTATTCCAAAATATCAAAAAACACAATACAATATCAATAGCTTCTCAATCCGGATCTAACTATCTTGGAAGAGGAAATTGCTGCTTTATTTATAGAAAAAACAAGAAATCTAGCCCAGGGGGGCACAATTCCCAAGGAGAGAGAGACTGGAGCTGCATGTGGACTGAATCTGAGCCTGATATGAGTCTATATGAGTCTGATCTAAGTCTCACTGAGTGCAATTGTCAATCAGAGAGCTTATCTGCATGGAACCTCATCTTGCTAACTGAAACATCCACCAAAACTCATCCAGATGAGCCCACACATGTGGAGGAGAGAGGGAGGATGCAATTCCAAAGATTGCATGCATTAATGTACCCTATTTTTAGTCCATATCATCCCTTTTTGTTAAGGAATGGTTATATCCATTCAATCCCAAGCCGATGAGACCGATTTCAGTCAAATCGGAGCAAATCCCAATGATTTAGGATTTTGAATTTTCTCCATTATTTAATTAATTTATCAATTCAATAATCAATATTTGGTTCTTAGGGATTTTTGACCTGAGTGATGGACAAATCACTCAAAACTTATAAAAAGTGGGTCTATGGGTTTACATGGTGCTCTTAGCTTGAACATGAGCACCCCCATGATTGAAACTGATTATTGAGCCCACTTTTATTATCAAAACAATTTTTCCAATTAGACTATTAAAAAATAGCTTTAGTTTTGTGGAAAAATTAAAATTTAAAAAACTTTAAAAATTAAAAAAAATAAAAACCTAGGGGGACTTAGACATGTTCATATGACTTGACCATGATGCTTAGCATGTTTATACACTGAAAATAGACTCTAATAACCTCAATAGTCCTAAATGCCAAGCCGTCCACCCCAACATTGGAGGTATTCAGTGAAAAACTCAGAAATTATGAGTCATTTATTCAACAACCAATAATAACCAAGGGAAAAAATACCCTGGGCTGATCGGATTGAAAAATAAAGTCTAAAAGACTGAGTCTTTTATAGACACTATCATGCTAGAAAATTTTATTACAACTCCCCCATGGGGTATGAATATGTGATATAGTACAACAAGCACTTCCTAGAAGCACTTCCGAAGGTCTTCTGAAGTCCAATCAAATCATCTTTGTCCGGTTCACCAGGCTCATTTGATAAAAGCCATTAAGTGCAACTTATGTGGTAACATCTGACTCCAACTACGGGATGTGTGCTTGATCTGGTCATAGGCCAAAGAGAGGATACGAGAACACCATAATCTCTAGTTTATACACCCTATAAAAACATCTCAACTTGACAAGAAAACCTCAGTAGCACAAGCTTTATATAAAAACCAAATGAACCATTAAGCTGATTTATAAATGTAACTAACTAATGAAAAAAATGTTTTATTATAGCTAATTACAAAACATAAATGTAGAAAGTAAATGCTCTCTTTTAGGAGCTTATTTTCCTACTCTAAGCATGATATAAAAGGGTTAGGTGTAATAAAAAATCCAATGTAACCACCTAAGCATTTTATTAACATAAAAATTATTTTCCTTGTCTTTGGTTACCAACCAAAGTAAAGATACTTTATTTAGAAAATCCAAACCTGTGTGATGATCTGGAATGGGAGGGATGGATGGGAAATCATAGGCATCAATAATTTCATTAAAGTTCTTCCCAAAGTGGTATGTGCTCACGCAGGCCTCTTCTATCCATGACTCGATAGCACTGATATACCAATCACTAAGATGAGGCAAACTAACTACATCATCATACTGATCATTGGGGCTTGTCAAATGGTAACTCGTTGCATAAGCCCCAAGTAGCTCCAAATCATAAGGAACCTCCATATGTGAAGAACATGGCTGATACTGATATTCTACTGACTGCATCACATCTAACTTTTCACAACACTGCTTCTCAATGTATTCACTACTGTTGAATTTGTGTGGCTCTGCATGATATGAATCTGAATGATCATGTGAAAATTATGAATGCTCTTCTTCCATACTAAGATTTCCCCATGTATGCAGATCCAGGCTCCCCTCTATGGACATATCGTATATTGAACTTCCACAAATTTTTGAATAGACACTCACCTTGCTAGACATATCATGGATGGGGTGAGTCAATAAGATTTTCACAAGTTAGATTGTCTATGAAATTCCAATAGTCATCACTCCCATATATGTTAGATATGAGAGAGTATTCCTTGTTGGTATCACATCCTCATATATAACTATTCTCCTCCTACTCATAATAATCATCCTTCAAAGTTTTGGTTTCAAAGATATTACAAGAAGTTAAACTTTCCAAACTTCATCCCTAAGTGATGAACATAAAGGAGTGTCATCATACACATCATAAACTTCTTTATAAGTGTTGATCTCTATAATGGTTTCCTCATGAGGGATTTTTGGAAAAATATTAGCATTACAACAAAGTTGAGAATACCTCAAATCTTCAATGCTTTCAGTTATGGTGTCATGAGGAGAGTCTTCAACAATGTGTTCAATCATGGGTTCCTCGTGAAGCTCTTCAATAGGATCATCCTGAGTGTCCTCATTTATCATGGAAGTCATGGGCTCCTTTAGATCATTTAGGTAGGTGAGGGTCCTTTCTACAACCATCATCATATCTTCTTCACCATCATGCCACCTCTTCAAAAAAATAGCACATAAGTCTTCATGGGAGTTAATGCATTTATCACGAAGACCACAAAACCATATCCATGCCTTCCTTTTCAAAGAATGAGCAAAAATTCACATCACATTATCCCTATGAATTATGTTGAATTTATTCACAAATGAAAAAACAAATATGATGTGACAGACAACTGAATCACCACTTCCATAAAATTTTGGAGCCTGAGAATATCTTTCGTCCTGGAGATATGGTTCATTCCATTGAGAGGCGCTCTACAGCCCAGTATGGGGGAGATATTTTAACATTACATAACGTTATGTAACGTTACGTAACGTTATTTTTATTAATAAAAAAATAAGATTTTAAATATAAGCCAAAATAAATGTCAGCTAGAAAAACAACCTAATATGAGGGAGATGTAATCTTCCTACCTAACAAAACAATAAAAAAGTAAAAATTTAATTATGTGGAAAAAAATGTGAGTTAAAAAAAAACACAATATGGGGGAGATGTTGTAATGGTCCTACTTAACAAAATAATAAAAAACAAAAAAATTAATTATCCCCCAAAAAATTGTTGGTCTTGCACTCGGTTTTAAAACCATGTGCAAGGCCTTCTAAACAACCCATGGTTTTATTGTACATGGTTTAGGAGGGCCTTGCAAATGGTTTTAAGACCATATGCAAGGCCTTCTAAACAACCAATGGTTTTAGGAGGGACTTGCATATGGTTTTAAAACCATGTATGGGGAGATGTTGTAATGTTCATTTCTAACAAAATAAAAAACAATAATAAATATTATATGCTCATTATAAATAATATTAAATATTAATAATAAAAATATTATATGTGGATCTTAAATAAAAAGATGTGTCTTTTGGGTTGAATCAAATCAATGGCTATATATAGGACACACCAAAGTTGATAACTCACTGAGTACAATACCTAAGAAGAGTTTTGTACCTTGAGAGATTTGATCCCTCTCGGTGCTTGATAGAGCCTAAGATTTGGATCTACACTAGTAGTTAGGAAAACCCGAGATGTCAGAGAAATTGATGGCAAGAAATGCACTAGAAATTAGAGCACCATAATCTTCATCATCCATAACGTCTTTTCAGTAGCATATATCAATCATGTATTTTGTATTGAACCGGTGTTGTCGAATAATGAGCATTTGAAGTTTTCTATGTCGTATGAGCTCATCTACACACAACAAGTCTCAACAAAATTATGAGAAAGCAGTGTTTTATCCCTTCAAAGAATTTGCCATGTGAAAAATAAAAATAAGCATTTATAAATCTTTTCACAAAAAATATTTTTTTCTTTTCTTTGTAAAAAATAAAAACTAAAAAATTTCAGTGGAGTCACTAGATGGACCGAGTCTTAATTTTAATTTTTTTTAAAGACAAGATCATTCAATTTTTTTTTATCTTTTTAGTTGTTTAGAAAAAAGTTAACCTAAGCCGTACTTGGGAATAAAAATATTTATCCCCGGGAACGACGCCAAAAAGTGTTTCCGCCTTTCACACACCTGGGGGGGATGTGGCAGAAATATTCAAGCCACTCGGTGTGTCCTTGGGGGAAAGTCTCAAGTCAAGGTTGTGACCTTGTTCTTGCTCCTCCATTTAGGCTCAACTCCTAACAAATCCAAGGGGGGTAGACCCTATTAAGTTACTAAGGAAAAATTATTTAGTATGGTGAAGTTAAACTGAATGAATTTCTTAGAAGTTTGAAATTTAACCATAAAAAACCATAGATGACATGATAAAAAATGAGCACATGAAAGAACAATGCTGGGACACAACATATATATATATATATATATATAGAAAGAAAATAGTCAATGCCTTAAAATGGAGTAATAAAATAATCAATGTATTTGGATGTGCTTGGAGTAAATATTTTGTGATTGCCTCTTGGTACATTTTAAGTTAATGTGAGATATGAATAAATTAAATTAGGTGATGGGGGGATTCCAGATATACCCGAGGGTACTTGGAGTATGTCAAAAAATGAACCTTCACGGCTACCCACAAGGAATATGTGGGCTGAATGGAGTCTCTGAGGCTATTGTTCATATTACACCTGAAGTTGTAACAGAGATCGGTGCCCGGAGGTCACTTTTTAGGAGTTCTCACTTCCTTTGGGTATTTTGCCACCATTTATAGTTTGATCGAGACGTTGGATTTTTGCCTGATGGTGGTTGATTGGGGAAGGTGAAGACTAATTAAATTAGTCACTCATGTTGTTTTTGACGCATCTCTACTAACCAGATGAACCGCATCCAAGTGCAGAGCATACAAACCAAAGTCTTGTCAATTGTAGTGAGTTTTAAAGGGTGTGTTTTGTTAGAAAGAAAAGCCCTCCAGGAATGAATTTCATTCCAAGTGGACCTCAATAGGGGAATCAAGGAGGGGGTTTATTTTAGAACAATTACTTATAGCAAATCAAATATAAGTAGCAAAAGAAAAGAAGCAAACCACCGATTATTCTAATTATTCCTACCATGCATCTCTTTGCCCTTACGGGTCAATCGAGAAGTCGTGGGGTAAGTATTCAAGTTACTTTCATACTGAAATATGGAATAGATGATAAATTAATCAAATAATGTTGTTTTACATGAATGAAACTAATCTAGAGTGAACAGAAATAAGACAATGACAAAAAAGGCACGAATCTCGCTAGGGGGGATGGGGAATGGGCTCGAAAGAGAATATTCGGAAAAAAAAATTATTATCCACTATGAAAATATAAGTAACACTATCTGAATCCTATTGGTTCTTATATAGTATAAAACCAAGATCTTACAAATTTCCCAAAATTTTAAAAAATAAAGTCAAAAGGAAGACCCCTGCGGGGATTTGGACGATCCCGAAGCCACCTTCGAACAAAATATTCTCCTCTTTCTGTTATGCCTTCTAAAATACATAAAGCATGAAAAAATTAAATATTCCCAAAATCACTTTGAAAGTACCTTTGGGTCAGCCTACTTTAAACTAATCAAAGCTGAGTTAAAACTAGCCAAAACGGTGAAAAAGGAACCAAGGAAAGCAAGATTTCCTTGGGATATTGGCTTGCTGTTTGGGAATCCAATGAGATATGCACTGATTTCTAGATTTAATATTTTTTAAAATAGAATAATAAATATAAAGCATGCAACCTACGGATTCTCTTTAAATTGCCATGCAAAATAGATGATTTCCCTAAACTAGATCTAGAATGCTTTATGAAATTTTTTAGGAATGAGATCTAGATTATGAGCCTTGAAAAAATATATATATGTAATTTTTACTTTAATATAATAGATCTAAATGATATCAAATATTGTAAACACAGTAACTAGGTAAGAGATTTGATTTTTGAAGGAGGAAGAGAGAGAAAGAGTGTTGGAAGCATGGGAATGTTGGGCTTTGGAGTCTGCTTTGGTGGAACACTAAGGGACTATGTCCTCCAAAATATCTTGAAGATGAGGAATATTCAAGAAATATCAACCCCTTCTACATGTGATATCACCTGCAACTTAGAAATCCTTGCATAAACAGATGGTTCAAACATAGGTGCTGCTGGAAAACGATAATTGGAAAGCATGGAATTAAACTTAAAATACATGCAAATCCAATAGATATGAAACAAGTGAATAGTAAGAGAATAAATAAAACTAGAGTAAAATATTACCCTAATAGGAGGGATTTCTCTCCTTCTAGGCTAACAATTAACTAGCAAAAGCAAAGATAAATAACACATATTATACCTCATAAGAACTTGACAATCACCATCTATACATGAAGAGCATTACACCATAGATATTGCCTCCAAAGCTTCTTTATTCAAAATAGTAAAAAATACAATATAATAGCAACAACTTCTCAATCTGGATCTAACTAGCTTGGAAGAGGAAATGGTTGCTTTATTTATAGCAAAAACAATAAATCTAGCCCGGGGGGGGCGCAATTCCCAAGGAGAGAGAGATTGGAGTTACATGTGGAGTGAATCTGAGCCTAATCTGAGTTTATCTGTGTTTGATTTGAGTCTCACTAAGTGAAATTGTTAATTGGAGAGTTGATCTTCCTAACACCTCGTCCTGCTAATTGAACCATCCACTAAAACTCATCCAGATGAGCCCACCTGTGTGGAGGAGAGAGGAAGGGAATAATTCTCAATATTGCATGCACTAATGTACCTTCTGTTTAGTCCATATCAGCCTATTCTATTAAGGAATGGTTAGATATAGTCAATCCCAAGCCAATGAGACTAATTTCAGTCAAATCGGAGCAAATCCCAATGATTTAGGATTTTGAATTTTCTCCATTATTTAATTAATTTATCAATTAAATAATCAATATTTGATTCTTAGGTATTTTTTACCTGAGTGATGGACAAAACACTCAAAACTTAGAAAAAGTGGGTCTATGGGTTTACATGGTGCTCTTAGCTTGAAAATGAGCACCCCCATGACTGAAACTAATTATTGAGCCCGATTTGATTACAAAACCAGTTTTTCCAATTAGACTATTGAAAAATAGCCTAAGTTTTGGGGAAAAATTAAAATTTAAAAAAAATAAAAAAATAAAAAAAAATAAAAACCTAGTGGGACTTAGAAATGTTCATATGACTCGACCATGATACCTAGCATGTTTATACATTGACACATAGACTCTAATAACCTCAATAGGACTAAATGCTAAGCTGACCACCCCAACTTTGGAGGTATTGAGTGGAAAACTTAGAAATTATTAGTCGTTTATTCAACAACTAATAATAACCAAGGGAGAAAACACCTTGGGCTGATCGGATCGACAAATAAAGTCTAAGAGACCGAGTCTTTTACAAACAGTATCATGCTAGAACATTTTATAACAACTCCCCCATGGGGTATGAACATGTGATATAGTACAACAAGCACTTCCCAGAAGCACTTCTGAAGGTCTTCTGAAGTTTGAACAAATCATCTTTGTCCGGTTCCCTAGGCTCACTTGATAAAAACCACTAAGTACAACTTATGTGGTAACAGTTATCAATATGAAAGAGAAATACAACATCTAAGAATGTTGTAGTAGATCCTCATTGAGCTTTTTCCAATCCTACCTTCTTTAGCAATTTACTCTCAAGAACAGTAACCGAGGCAAGCATGCTATTTGGGTGTGTTCTACAATGTTAAATACACCTAATATTTAATTATCAGACCGGGATTGGTAGGCTTATACTTGCTACAAAATATATGCGAAGGTAGAGGAGTTCCTAGGGCATTGTAGAAATACTTTAATAAACAAAATATTGAAAAATCTTTCAAAATGAAAAACCGACTCAAACTCCTAAAAATTTAATTATTAATGTGATTAAAGCAAAACATCATACATATCAGACTACTCATTAATTAACTATTCTTGTTCTTAATCTAAGAATGGTAAAACTTTCATAAACAACTTTAGAAACTAAGAAAGGTCTAATCATTATAAATAATTAGAAAAAATAAATAAAGAAGCAAGTAGAAAACTTAATAAAGAAAACTTAATTAAGAAGACTTCTCTAATTTTTTAGCCTATAAGCATTTTTTAGTAAACATACAATTTAAAGGAATAAATCCTATGCTAGTATCAATCTACAAAGTATTGGTGTATTTTCCATAAATTAACATGTTTAACCGTAAATTCAATATAAGCAATGGTAACTTAAGCTAAACCATAGATACAATTATCAGATATTACAGTGATGATAAATGAGGAAATCAAAGACAAAAGAAGAAAATCAAATGATAATTCAAAAACATGCTTTGATTTAAAATAAATACAAAAAGGGATTTTAATAAGTACTTTAAAATAATCTAGCCTAAGATCCCAGAGGCTGATGTAACTATTACCTAATTACCAAAACATAACAGAATTCAAAAAGCCAAAGAAATAAAACTGAAAACAGGTTAAAAAATAAACTAACAACACTAAAGGTGGGATGGGAGTTTGGACGATAGTCTGGAAGGAAGGTATGAATGACAGTCCAAACACACAGTCCAAATGAAAAGCTGTATATAGAAAATAATAAAAATAGACCTAAATGATTTAATTATCAGTTGATCTTGTGCATATGAAAACAAGATGCATTAAGGATATAATTTAAACCTAATTAATAATTAAAATAATCAAAAGGGATTACTAATCTATGAGTATGAAGAGATTGTTTCTATTATAAAATAAAACAAACTGAAACATTGCTGAATTAATCTATATTTAAACAAAAGTTAACGAAACTAATTCTAACTACAAATCAAACCTAAGACTAACTAAATTTTATCTATTTGTAAATATAACATTAAACTTTTAACCGAAAGAGAAGACTGAAAGGAAAACTGAAAACAAACTACATGTGACTGGTCATTTTGATTCTATAGGAAAATACTACATTAATAGCATAATTACATTAACTATAACAAACATATGTCACAGAAAGTAAATAAATGGACAATTACAATAACATAATCACATGAACAAATTAAAACAAAACTACTTATCTGTAAAAGATAAAATAACAAAACACGTACAGACATGGAAGCCACTGGTTGTTGAGAGGCCCTCTCAGTAATCAGGGGATGCATGTCTAACGCCTACAAAAACACAACCATGACCAACAAAATGTACAGAATTTTATTCAGAATATGGAACACAAGTACAATGTGCTTAGGGACAAATCACAAGCATAAAAATGGAACTGTCAACTCCGCTAGCTCTCAAATGAAGGTGTTTATATACTCTTTATGAGAGTTTGAGAAATTCGACCCTTTAGTGGTCGACTTCTCTCTAAATTTAGCTGATTATAATGAACATTAACTGTTTACAAGCCAGCGCATAGTCTAGTTCCTCCCTCAGTGTGATCGTGACATCTTCAGCATGAGCAGGGCGTCATGGTGGTGTATCTACTCCTCCTTTCGCGTGGCTGGTGGAGTGGTGTTGGGAACAGGAAATGTACATGATGACAAGTTTCTAGAACACAGGTTGTTCATCATTTAAGGGCATCGGCGGGTGATGTGGTGGAGAACAAGGGAGTGTGAGGGAGATCTTCCAGAATGCAGGTCGTTCATCGTTTTAAATGCGCAGACTGGTGGCAAGTTTGGAGGAGGCCATGAACGATTCTAGAAAAAGAGTGCACCTTCTTTAAACACATGGACAGTGAGCAGCTTGGTGTTGGGATAAATCAACACACCAGCGATCCTTTTAAACTGTTGATCATGTCATCACCTGGGCACATGGTCAACAAAACGGTTTGTAGATTGCTTCAATGTTTAATACTTGAGATTGGTTATGGACAACGTGCAGTCTGATTAATGAGATGGATGCATTTTGTTTATAAATTTAGCCCAAACATACTACATAACCTGCAAATAAATACACATATTAATTAATATATCAAATATGCTTTAAATAATATAGATTTGAGTCAATAAAGTTGTAAAAATAAGGTTAATTACTAGAGTTGCGTAAACATCAAATTTGTTCTTACCTCATGCTAAATAACGATCTACATGACATAAAATACATGAAAGATAATAAAATCTGCATTTAAATATGTTATTATAATGCCAAAAATGATAACAAAATGAGGCTCAACATTCCCCCAAACCGGAAAAATGCCAGGTCCCACTGAACAAAGAAAAATATAAGAGATCATACTGTCAAAGTGAACTTTCAAATGTGAGCCAGCAACAGGCATATGCATGAATGAGTGAGTTCATAAAGTTTAAAATTAGTTCAACCATGTCCAAAGTAAAAATTCGGACAAGTTGAACATATGACACAAAAGGTATAAAATTAATCATTTGATAGTTTACATACATGATTGAGTAAAAGGATAGGGTTACTAACAGTGAAATGATAACTAAAAAAAAAATTAACGTCAAAGAAAATAAGTGCTATAATATCACCAAGTTTAGATTGTCATGTTGTATTTCATTTGGATTATCCTTCGATCCTTCATATAGTCCTCCATATTGATCTTCTGTAAAAAATACTTCATGTTATAACCAAGTTCCATCGCTAATTTATCCTGAAAAACACTTATCATTTTGTCAGATAAAATAGATCTGTCATAAATAATGAAATAAAAACAATCTAATTTTCCCTAATCCTCCACCCAAAACCAAAGGTATGGCGTGTCCTCAATCCATGAGAAAGAAGATTTGATTGTTCCATATAAAAAGAGTGCTATCATGATGTTTTATTATTTGGTAAAAAGAAAAACAAACTAGTAATGGAAATGATTCAGATATGTATATTCATGAAAAATATAGCAATGCTTAGAAAGACCACTTAAATGGTGATAAGATAACTGAAAGCATGACATAGGAAAAGCTAGTCATCCGTGTGTTATTTTAAAGACAACTTGTCATCATAAGATATTTTGAGTTTACCTCGGAGTTTGTGAGATTATATAGCTATGGGTTCCATTTCGAGGATAATGACATCCTAAGTATTTGTTGAAGTAGATAGATAGGTCCAATCCCAACTTACAGTGATTCTCAAATGACATTAAAAACAATCGGCCTTAAAATAAAATTTTAAAATTTTTCTTCATATTTATCATTATTCTCTGAATTATGTGCATAGTAGTGCATTAACCAAATCTCTTTTACCTGATATTGCCTGCTTCCAGCAGGCATGTTCAGTACCCCGACGGGTTTTCTTGTTACCATGTAAGCATAGTATCGCTTCTAGTGAGCCTGTTCAGTACCCCGATGGGTTTACTTGCATTTATTGAGCTTCCTTGTTTTAAGTTTTTACTTAGAATTGACCCGCTGCCAGCAGGCCTGTTTAGTACCCCGACGGGTTTTCCTTGTATAATGATATTAATTATATGGAATTCGATTGGTACTAGAGCATGCTAAGCCCTGCTAAAACACATATTTCAATTTTATAAGCAATTTTCATAATGTCCTTAATCATAGATCATGTCAAAAGAGAATAACTTAAAGCTGTTCTTTGACCTTATAACCATTCTTCTTTGTAAAAGATAAATAATGTTCCCCATAGGAAAAAATTACACCTACTATCGATTTATCACACAAAGATATTTTAAGAGACAAGCTTTGATAATAATTATACGATGAACTAGTAATCCATAGGTATAAGGTAATATTTGAAAAACATAATAATGAGAAGTCTTATCACGCAACTGTTTAAAATAGAAAATCAGAACTATACATGTATGAATCAAAATATCAAAAACTATCTGAATCATAAAGGGAACGGTTAAGAATGATGTACAGAGAATTGTTTTTAATTATCACTGTAAGCTGCAATTTTTAAGAAAGGTTTAAGATATCTTACGATCATAAATTGTCTTTTAGATAATACTCCATGAGCTACTTATAGATAAAATTCTTATAATTAGACTGCAAAACCACTTGTTAGATGATTCATATTTATTTATAAAAACATATATACCATTATGGAAAGAAAAAGAGTCACCTGTAGTAACTCTTATTTATTTAATAAAACAAAAATATATTTACATAATATACTATTCTACTAAAAAGAAAGAAAACAATTCAAGTTTATAAATTCTTCCAATGTAGCCATGTTCAAAGAAAAATTAGAAATATATCTTTATCCACATATAAGAAAAATATTACAATGATTACCGGGATATGAAGAATCAATCGAGCTGTTTGATTTAGCAGCAATAAACATTGAAGAAGAGGATGGTATCGTGGCTTTGTTTCATCTTGGAACCATATTTCAATCTGACTTATGTATTCTATGTTTTCTTCTACATTTGTTATGTCAACGAGATATTTCATTGAACTTTAGGGTGTATAAAGAATCTAAGTTTGGTGACGAGGAATGTTCAGGTTCTAATGTCCCTTCCTCATCAAATGAGAGGAATTCCAGGTTGATCTTGTCTTCTTGTGTGTTAGAATATAATCCGTTAGGGTTATATAATGTAAATAAATAAATAAATAAATAGTAGGAAGCCAAATAGGCTGAGCGGAAGGTGAAACCCAACCGCCATGTGATTTGTATAAATATAGGCATATGCATTTGAATAATTAATGAATCGGGAGTTATTACCAACAAGTGGTATCAGAGCAGGGATGCCTGCCATAACTCCTGGCTGGCATTCTGCTTGCCAGTCCATTGCCAGACTGCTCCATCAGTCTGCCAGTCAAGTCGCATGCATTGTCTACTTCATGATTGAGTTTTTGTGCTGAGGAAACCCTAATGAGTTGAGCATTTTGTATGTGTATTATTCTGGTGATTATCCTGCGTAGAGTTACCTGAGTCGCAACCTCTCATATCACTGCGACCTCTCATATCACTGTGAGTTACCTAACCCTAAATTGTAATCAGGCTCTCTCTTCCTCCAGTTTTGTGCTACGATATTGTGCTGTGATATTGTGGCGATACCTCTCCTCCTTCATGTTCATGTCCATTGCCAGTCCATTGCCTGTCTGGAAAGTCCCTCCGCCGAAGTTGAATATCAATATGTTCTTCTAGCTTGTGCTTCCCTCCTTGTCCAAACTGTCTGCGTGAGGAGACTCTTGAGTGAAAGCTGTGCACCTACGTGTAATGGTGTAAGCTGGTAACAAATGTGCTGGAATGATTGTGCAGTGAAGGCGTTGGAGGAGTCGTGGAGGCTACCTGCGTGGTATGCTGCGTGGAGACTGTTCTCTGCAAGCACGTGGAGAAATCTCCCTTCTGGAGGAGAACACTGCGATTTGATCATTTAAGACTGCGCGTTGATCATCTAACAATGCAATTTGATCATTTAAGAGTTGCGATGGTCATGTTGTAAGAGTTGTGATGGTATATGGTATAAGTTGTAAGAGCTGCAATGGTATATGTTATATGTTGTAAGAGCTGCGATTTATGTTGAAGACTGCGTGGCTGAGAATGAGCTGCTGAGTGCTTGACTTTGCCTTATGCGAATGAATTCCTCCTTACCGAAATCCTTTTCCTGTATAGCCTCATGTAATTCCTTTGCTTCATATTTTGCCAAGCGCATATCCACTTCTGGACCTTCATATCAGTAAGAGCTTACAAGTTGAACCAGCAGCTATTTGACCAACCACAGCTCAGTTGAAGATCGAGTACAAGAAATCTCTATAAGTGACCAAAGGAGCAGAGCTCTCTAAAAATCACGCGAAAGTTCTGATTGTAATCGCTTGAGGAAATCTTCCTCATACAACTGTGTGTATGTCTGCCTGATCGCTTGAGGAAATCTTGCATGGTATAATACCTATCAGTGGTATCTGTGATCTCCTTCCTGCGACTTGAATACTGCGTGGAGATTTTTCCTCCAGTAAATGATGTGCTGGCTGCGTGTTGATTTGGTAAGGTGAGTGCTGCGTTGGAGTGTGATTGATATCAGACTGAATAATACCTATGCTGGAGACTGCTAGCTGCGTTGGAGTAGTATTGATTCATAAACCCTAATTCCATTGTCTACGTTTTGAGTCTGGACCTTTGCTGTGACTGAAGTTGAAGAGCTGCCTGAGCTGCGTGGAGCTGAATGTGAATATTATTGCCTTGTATTTGCTGCTGCTGTGGCCGAATTGACGATTGACATTACCAATTGCATGAAGACTGCTGAAGACTATGTTTTATGCTGAATAATAACACATATTTCTAGTGACTGATATATATTTTGATATATTTTGTATTGACTGATATATATGCTATAAACTTGCATTGTACACCTTGGCAGAGACTATAGACCTGCAAGGTTATTGTTTTTCTCTTTGTCATATTAAGATCAATATTGTAAATTACACTAATAGTTGTAAAAATGCAATCTATAGAACCTATTGTTGGTGATGTCCTCAATGGCAAGGAAACATATCCAAAATGGTCTAGAAAGATCAAGAAATCAAGCGAGCCTGTCGACGAATCCCTTGACTTTGTTCAGAAAACAAAGAATCGGTTCAAAGACCCTTCCAAGGGAGATTGCAGCAAGAGAGGCAGAGGGGGTAGAAACAACTCTAGAAAAAGATCAAAGTGCAAGCATTGTGGAAAGATTGGGCACACATCAGATCAGTGTTGGGCTTCATGGGACTCCATCAAAACCAAGCATAACCAGAAGAAATATGACCAAGATGCTAGTAAATTTTCTAATTCTTGTATTGTTGCACATTGTAATCTTGGATTTAATGAAATGACATCTCTTTCATCTTACAAATATTGTTGGCTGATTGATACTGGTGCAACATCACACATGACATTTAGAAAAGACTGTTTTGAAGAACTGAATGAAAAAATAGATGGCATAGTTTACTTTGCAGATAAGTCAAGTATTAAACCAAAGGGAATGGGCACCATTCGACTAAAGATGCATGGATTCCCTGACTTCTTGTTGAAGAATGTTCTCTATCTTCCAGAGTTGCAGAGAAGCCTACTGTCCTTGGTGGAGATTCGACAGCGAGGCCATTCCATCCACATGTTTGATGGAATCGTTGAAATAAGAAAGTCCTCTGACAACCAAGTCATCATGACTGGATACGAAGATGGAAAGCTGCTGAATCTCAAGGGTTCATCCGCAAGATTTCAGAACTATGCCTACCTCTCTCAGCATGGGGAAGGTAATATGTCATCTAGCTCATTGTGGCATGCAAGATTTGGTCATCTAAATTATAACAGTCTTCGTTTGTTGAGAAAGAATGGTGTATTTGGCTTTCCCACCATTCCTAAAGAGAAGAATAAATGTGATGCATGTATTTTAGGGAAACATAGTAAGCTGCCATTCCATGAATCTAATTTCAGAGCAAGTAGGAAATTAGAGTTAGTACATTTTGATTTGTGTGGCCCAATTCCAAGTCCTTTAGCAAATGGGAACAAGTATTTTATGACATTTGTTGATGACTACTCAAGAATGTGCTAGATTTACTGTTTAAAGACAAAATCAGAAGCATTTCAAACATTCAAAGACTTTCATGCATTGATTGAAAAACAAGCACAATCAAAAATTGGTACACTTCGTACTGATAATGGAAAAGAATACACTTCAAATGCTTTTGAACATTATCTTCGCCAACATGGAATTGCACATCAGACTACCGTTCCCTACACTCCTCAACAAAATGGTGTAGCAGAGAGAATGAATAGAACCATAATGAATATGGTTCACTCAATGATGTTTTTCAAGAATGTAAAACTAATGTTTTGGGGTGATGCAGTAAAATGTGCAGCATATTTGAGAAATAGAAGTCCATCAAATGCACTTGATAAAAAGACTCTAC
>LPNX010889236.1:3896-93423 GCA_001517045.1 Pseudotsuga menziesii | reverse complement strand
ATGCAAGCTTGTCAAATCCTTGTATGGCCTAAAACAAGCACCTCACGCATGGTATGAAAAGTTAACCGAGCATCTTTTGAAGTTAAATTTCGAACATTTTTATCTTGATGATGCAACACTGTTTATAAACAAAGTTGGAAGATCTGTTGTGTATCTTGTGGTGTATGTAGATGATCTTTTGATGACAGGGAACAATGAGAGCTATATATCATCCATAAAGAAGATTTGAAAAAGATCTTTGAAAGGATAGATATGGGACATCTCCACTATTACTTAGGAATTGAAGTCACTCAACATCCTAAGTACATATTCCTATCTCAGAAAAAATATGTTGGAGAACTACTAAACAAATTTTACATGACAGATTGCAATCCTATATCTACTCCAATGGAACAGAAAATGAAGCTCACATCAAGCGAAGGAAAAGAATTTGAAGATGCGACCAAGTATCGACAACTTGTAGGAAGTCTTATCTACCTTACAACAACTAGACTAGATATTTCTTATGTTGTTGGCATACTTTCAAGGTTCATGGATAAACCTTGTGAAGGACACTAGTCAGCTGCAAAGAGGGTTCTAAGATACTTGAAGGGGACTCAAGACGTTGGACTCAAGTACTCTAAAGTGGATGACTTCAAACTTATTGGGTACTCAGACTCAGACTTTGATGGCGATAAGGAGACAGGAGTATCAACTTCTGGATACACTATGAGTCTTGGATCAGCAGCTGTTTCATGGAGATCACGCAAACAGTCAGTTCCAGCAGATTCAACAATAGAAGCATAATATGTGGCTGCAGGTGAAGCAACGAAAGAAATAGTATGGCTCAGGAATATACTTGAATATTTGCAAGAAAAACAAGAGAAATCCACTCCATTGTTGGTCGACAATACTTCTGCAATCAAGCTGGCTAAGAATCCTAGATTCCATGATCGAACCAAACACATCAACACAAAGTATCATTTGATTCGACATCATGTAGAGGCCAAGACAGTCCATCTTCGACATTGTTCCACAAATGATCAAGTTGCAGACATATTCACCAAAGCGCTTGGACGAGAAAAGTTTGAAAGGTTCAGAAACATGCTCGGACTTACAAACACCCCTTCGGATTAAGAGGGGGATTGTTAGAATATAATCCGTTAGGGTTATATAATGTAAATAAATAAATAAATAAATAGTAGGAAGCCAAACAGGCTGAGCGGAAGGTGAAACCCAATCGCCATGTGATTTGTATAAATATAGGCATTTTCATTTGAATAATTAATGAATCGAGAGTTATTACCAACATTGTGGAAAAGGCCAAGTAGAAACTTCACTTTCTTTTGTAGTCTTTACAATCCGTTGATCTATAACCTCTCCAAATCTCGTATGAATTTCTTGCAATAATGTTCGTGAGGTAGGTAAGGTGGATAAATATTGCAGTTCAACATTGTAAGCATATTGTACTGCTTTACTGTTGTTAGAGTGTGGACTGGATTGAACAAGAATGTGCATAGGGCATAAAGGAGATTTATGAGAAGGTAATTGTGGCAGGTGTAATTGACTAGCTTGTGTTGATGATATTGCCTAGAAAATGGGATATTGTTGAAAATATTGTAGAATAGGAAGTGTTGTATCATAAGAGAGAGTATCCCTATGTTCATCAGATGGGACAGAAAGTATTTATGAACAAGGCTGACAGGGGTTAAGATGAGGGTGAGAAGAGGGTATATTTTTACTAATCTTGAATTTTCCTCTTGAATACCTTCTGCATAATTCACAAACATTATCATATGATAACTGAAATACATCACCTATTCCCATCAGATTTAAAATTTCTAAATATTCATTTTTTATGCCTTTGAGTAACACTTTTTTCAAGGTATCCTTCCGTGAATGTCTTAGTTTTGATCTCTGAAGGTTATATTGAAAGAGTCCGACATAATTTTCCAAAATTTCTTCTTCTCCTTGTGTTATTTCAAAGATGTACTCATTGACCCTGCAATAATCTTGGCATCTTTTTAAGAACATATGTTTCATGTCTTCCCAACTTTGAATGCACTTCCGACCTAGGCTCATGAACCATCGGAGGGATGCTCCTTTCAATTTAAGAGGAAAAAAAATCAGATTTTTAACATTATATGCTCTACAAAGTATTTCCAATTGAAATAAAAATTCATCGGGGTATTCATTCTCTAGTCCGTGAAAATTTGGAAAAATGGATGGGGGAATGTATTGTATTTGTGCTACTCCTCCTGGATCTCTAATAGGGAATTCAAAGGTAACAACTTCTTCATCCTTCTCTCCTACCATATCTTCCCACAATATAAATATTTTTTCATGTGTTATCTTAAATCTCCCTTTTCAAATGTTCTCGTTAGTTTGTTAGCAGGATGGGTGGCACTTACAACACCACTAAGTGATTTAATTGTAAAATAATTCCTACACTCGCATATAAGTAAATTGCATGAAATTAAATTACTTAAAGGTAGATGTACATCAAATTGAAATTATGAAAAAGTAAACTATCTACGTCTGCGAAAAGAAAAGTATGCTTAAGGGACATAAATCAAACTTTACGTAAAGTAAACACACTTGTGCAAGAAAGGAACAACAAGTATTTGGGGTGACCCACTAAAGTGGATGCGTCAGGCTGTCACACTATGGAAATTCCATAGTGAATTCATCTTTGCATCTTACCGTTCCCTCCCCCCTTTCTGTGTAACATAAAGGAAACCTATATATCCTTATCTATCTAGACTCTGTTAAAGGAAAACCTAGACTACTACTACTGCTGGGTTTGGGGGTGCCTGTTATAACAAATGTGCATGTTCTTACCTCTCGTCTTACCTCTCCCCTGCCACCAACCTATCACTAAACTTCATAAGCAAATTCTATTTTTTCTACCTTATAGAGAAACTCCCTCACAACGAAGCCAAATTGTTTGGGTGTGTTTAACTATCTAAAATACACCTAATATTTAATTATCGACCAGGGTTGGTAGGCTTAGAGTTGCTACAAAATATATCTGAAGGTAGAGGGGTTCCTAGGGCATTCTAAAAATATTTTAATAAACAAAAGATTGAAAAATATTTCAAAATGAAAAACCGACTCAAACTCCTAAAAATTTAATTATTAATGTGATTAAAGAAAAACATCATACTAGGATAATATCATACTACTCATTAATTAACTCTTCTTCTTCTTAATCTAAGAATGGGAAAACGTTTATAAACAACTTCAGAAACTGAGAAAGGTCTAATTTATGAATAAGTAGAAAAAATAAATAAAGAAGCAAGTAGAAAACTTAATTCACAAGACTTCTCTAATTCTTTTGCCTAGAAGCGTTTTTTTAGTAAACATACAATTTAAAATAATAAATCCTATGCTAGTATCAATCTACAAAGTATTGGTGTATTTTCAAGAACTTAACATGTCTAACCCTAAATTCAATATAAACAATGGTAAATTAAACTAAACCAGAGATATAATTATCAGATATTACAACGATGATAAATGAGGAAATCAAAGAGAAAAGAAGCAAATCAAATCATAATTCAAAAACATGCTTTGATTGAAAAGAAATACAAAAAGGGATTTTAATAATTACTTTAAAATAATCTAACCTAACGTCCTAGAGGTTGATTTAACTATTACCTAATTAGAAAAACATAACAGAATTCAAAAATCCAAAGAAATAAAATTGAAAACAGGTTAAAAAATAAACTAATAACACTAAAGGTCGGATGGGAGGCTAGATGGTAGTTTGGAAGGAAGGTCCGACTGACAGTCCAAACACACAGTCTGAATGAGAAGATGTATAGAGAAAATAATAAAAAAATACCTAAATGATTTAATTATCGGCTCATTTTGTGCGTATGAAAACAAGATGCATAAAGGATAGAATTTAAACCTAATTAATAATTAAAATAATCAAAAGGGATTACTAATCTATGAGTATGAAGAGATTGTTTCTATTATAAAATAAAACAAACTGAAACATTGCTGAATTAATCTATATTTAAACAAAAGTTAAAGAAACTAATTCTAACTACAAATCAGACCTAAGACTAACTAAATTTTATCTATCTGTAAATATAACATTAAACATTTAGCCAAAAGAGAAGACTAAAAGGAAAATTGAAAACAAACTACATGTGATCGGTCACTCTAATTCTATAGGAAAAGACTACATTAATAGCATAATTACATTAACTATAGCAAACATATCTCACAAAAAGTAAATAAATGGACAAGTATAGTAACATAATCACATGAACAAATTAAAACAAAACTACTTATATGTAAAAGAGAAAATAACAAAAACATGTACAGACATGGAAGCCACTAGTTGTTGAGGGGCCCTCTTAGCAATCATGGGATGCCTGTCTAAGGCCTACGCAAATGCAACCATGAACAACGTAATGTACAGAATTTTATTCAGAATATGGAACAAAATTACAGTGTGCTTAGGGACAAATTAGATGCATAAAACTACAACTGTCAACTCTGCTAGCTCTCAAATGAAGGCGTTTATATACTCTTTATGAGATATTGAGAAAATCAACCCTTTACTAGTCGACTGCTCTCGAAATTTAGCCGATTATAATTAACATTAACTGTTTACAGGCCAGCGCATAGTCTAGTTCCTCCCTCAGCGTGATCGTGGAATCTTCAGCATTATCAGGGCATCGTGGTGGTGTATCTACTCCTCCTTTTGCGTGGCTGGTGGACTGGTGTTGGGCGTATGAAATGTACCCAATGGTGGGTTTCTATAACATAGGTTGTTGATCATTTAAGCGCATGTGTGGGTGACGTGGTGGTGAATAAGGGTAGCGTGAGGATGATCTTCCAGAACGCAGGTTGTTCATCATTTTAAATGTGCATATTGGTGGCAATTTTGGAGGAGGCCACGAATAATTCTATAACAAGAGTGTGCCTTCTTTAAATGCATGGAAAATGAGTAGATAGGTGTTGGGAGAAATAAACACACCAACAATCCTTTTAAACTGCTGATCATGTTATCACCTGGGCACATGGTCAACAAAATGGTTTGCAGATTGCTTCAATGTTTAATACTTGAGATTGGTTATGGGCAACGCGCAGCCTAATTAACGAGTTGGATGATGAGATGGATAATGATCTATGTGATGAGCTGTGTGATGAGCTAGACAATGAGCTAGATGTGTTTTTTTATAAATTTATGCTAAAAATACTACATAACCTGCAAACAAATACACATATTAATTAATATATCAAATATGCTTTAAATAATATAGATTTGAGTCAATAAAGTTGTAAAAATAATGTTTATAACCAGAGTTGCATAAACATCAAATTTGTTCTTACCCCATTCTAAATAAAGATCTGCATGACATAAAATACATGAAAGATAATAAAATATGCATTTAAATGTGTTATTTTAATGCCAAAAATGATAACAAAATGAGGCTCAACACATGCTATATGATATAGTGTTAGGCCTACTCTAGCATATATAATCAATGATACATAAGCAATTAAACACATCCATGGATTCAATATTCATTTAAAAGAATATCATTGGATAGGAAAATATATTTCTATTAAGTAAATCAGAGATTACATAAGTGAAAACCTCTGTCGGCACGTCTGTGAATCGTAGAAACTGAGTTCTCCACCTGGGCCTCCACCACCTTAATCCTCTATCTCTCAATAGCAAGCTCACAAGAAAATGAAATTTTGGGAAGAACACAAAGTTCTCCAAGGGACAAAGGGATGCAGACTCAAGTATAAGCATGATACAAAAACAATGGACTATAGTTTTCTTTCTCTTTAATTCCTCTTCTTCAATGTATCCAAAGGGTTCCTTATATAATGCTTCAATGGGGTAATGGAAGGACAAATATGAGCGATATTTAGGCATATGGAAGGCCAAGAGACCAATGATTCAGATCCACATCAAGGAAAACTCCAAAAATATTTGGCCTTTTGCACACATCCCAATGTACACAAGTTTAAGGGTAATAGCCACATATATACTCGAGAAAGGGATTAAAAGTCACGTACAACAAATAATGAGTGTTTTTAGTGATGATCTTGGAAACATCAAAGGTATAAAAATAGTCCATGGGGTCTAAAGAGTCTAAAAATGGATAGGGAAGGCCATAAAAGTGTGATCAACCATGTGTGGTAAAATCAACTGTAACAGATGCCCCCTAATGTGTGAGGTCAGAGGGGTAACATGATGGCCAAAATACATTATAAATCCATCCCAGAAGTGGAGTGATGAAGCAATAGGTGGAATAACCATCCATCCAATAGTATAATACAATAATCAGACTCTGCACATGACTGCAAATACATATAGCAGTCTGAGATACATAAGAGTACAATGGCCATGAATAGGCATGATATACAAAATGTGACATGTGTGGTCATCGCCACCTAAAATATATAATAGATCAGAATCTCTATGATGAAGATATACAAAGGAACAAGATCTCCATGAAAACTGAAGATATACAATGGATCAAGATCTCCATAATGGATGAAGATATCTGACATACACTAGAATCAAGTCACGAGAGTTGAAATATCATGAACATTGGCACGATCAAGGAGGTACTACAGTGAAATATAACAAGTGTGAATAAATTTGTTGAGGTCAAACAGTTGGAAGAATCCATCGATCAGAGGACATTGATGTATTCCCAAAACTGTCGATGGCGAGAGAACCTACCACTGATGAATGTAAGTCTCAAGGAACTCGAATGAATCTAGATTCCTATCCCAGAATAAATGATCTAAAGTCGATGGGATGGAATACACTGGAAGGAGGGTATTAAGGTATCCCTCATAAACCAACACGAGGTACTCAACAACATTGTATAATGTGGAAGGACTCGAACAAGATATGCATGAACCAGTAATAGTACCGGGAATGGTCGACATGCAAAGTCAAGATAACTGAGGAATGGATGACTCAGGCTTCAACATCCTTTGAAAAAGAGCATAGAGGTGAATGGTGACTGAATGTAGGAAACATAGACTCGATATACAAAACCGGGACATCTCTGCGACACAAGAGGCATTCATAGAGGCTCCATAGGGACTAGAATCTTAATGAGTCAGTGGAGATAAAATTAGATCTACGAGTACAACTCCTAAATTCAAAATACTAACCCAACCAATGGATGTGATATATAGTGCTCTGTTCGAAGGCGACACGACTCGACTGCTGCCAAAGATAATATCTTTTCCTATCCGGCTTTTTGTTTTTTTTATTTTTTTGGAATTTTTAACATGTTTTGAAAAGCTTTAAAAATAATAAAAGTTTTGTATAGTTACAAATCTAAGAGGATACAAGTGTCAAGGGGAAAACAAACTAGTTCCAAGTAGCAGAACATACCTATGCTCAATGCAAGGGAACATGTGCAAGATAACGACACTCAGGGTAAAGTTCCCTCTCGGTAAAAAATGGGGAATCAAGTTGAAAAATATATATAAAAATGATCTCCTTGGCAAGCTCAGGATATATGGCTGATAATCAAAGTCAAAGAAGCTTGCATAAGGCTCAAAAAGGCAAGAAAAACTCATGATAATGCAATTACAACTTGATGTATACAAGGGAGTCTCAGGAAAAAGGCCAACATAGAGTTCAAGAGGAGTATGAAGCTCTTGCTCAAAGTCATGGCGATACTATACAAAGGACTCCCACACCCTATAGGAGAAATGTCGGCATGGGAAGCAAATGCAAAACAGGATCTAACTAGGGTAACTATGTATGCTAAAGCTCTACGATTCACAACATGTCACTTTTAAAAGCAACAAGAAGGTTTCGTGACAAGATGGAATGGGTTCGTACCTAAGGTTAAAATGAAATGGTCATAAGGTTATGCAAAGTGCAGACAGATGTGAAACTTAACATGTATGCAAGTTTATACATAATACCTGCATTAGGCATGAACAGATCAAAGGCACAGTCAAACCACACTCAAAATGGACTCCTACAACATCAAACTAGTTCAAACAATCCAAAATGGTCAAAACTATAGAAAGTGGGTAAAAATTTCAAAAAAATTCTATAAATAGTAAAAAATTTAAAAATTTTCATAACATTTGAAATTTTTACCCAACATAGTGCATTTGAGCTCAGAACTTCAGAAGGGAATTTCAGGAGCATTGTCCACCGAAATCTCAGCTCGTTTGATCCAGGTAGATTCCAATGCCCTCCTCTTTCATTTTCATGCAATTGTTTTGAAAATGCACCAAAATTCACGTACATATGTGGTTGCTTTGAGAATAATCATGTACAGGGCCGCAAACAAGGTTTTGAAAGGAAAAAAGTGATCAAAACTTTGGTTTTTTGTTCAAGATGGTGTTAGAGTGGAGGGAAAGAGAGCATGGTGATGTAGAGGAAGCTGTGCAAGGTGATCTCATGGCCCAAAAAGCATTATGGGCATGCGGCTTATACAAGTTTTGGTGTCTTGGCAGCTTGAGGGCCAAACCAAGACTACTTTAGCTACCGGTGGACTATTGGGATCCAGAATCTGATACATTTCAGATATATGGGATGTCGCTCAACATTGAGGTTGAGGACATATATTTTATCATTGGTTTGTCCCGATGAGGAGAGATGGTGAACCTCTGATCTCATGGGCTAGGAGGTGAGCTTACCATAGATGAGTACATAGTTGTACCAACTTTATGGAGATGGAAAAGGTTGGGATTCAAATCCCGACAAAATCTATCCAGATTTTGGGGCTGAAGGCCATACTTTTCACACTAGGAAGAATTGTAGGGTTGGCTTCACTCCACCAGGCCTCACGGCTAATGATGATCTATGCGGTAGAGTGTATATGACCTACAGTGTATGACTGGAGTACGACGTTGTTGAGCAACATGAAACAGTAGCTCAGTGACTGGAAGATGGGAAGGGTGAGGAACTTTGGGTTTGGTAGTATACTAAGCATATTTTTCTTTGAGTGAGTGCTAGGTCTTATCCCTAGGGTGGAAATTACTCCACATGGAATTTGGGATCCATCCTAGAGACACTGGGCGAATGTCATGCGCAAACTGGGTGGAGGTAGGGTGGCTAACCCCTACCAACTAGACTTCTTTCCATTGTGGCAGAGACAGATCATCACCATAAATGACTACCCCTATGTAGCAATAGACTTCCACAGAGATATGGATATGCCTCTACCACCAGGAGTGGCTTATGGTGACATATGTAAAGAATCCTAAACCCACTTTTTAAGTTTTGAATTATTAAATTTTTTTTTGTGTTTTTTGATATATTGACTCAAAAGACATATTTTTTGGTGTGATGACACATAGTGACAATCTGTCATGTATATGAAAATGTAGGACCACAGTGGCTAGAAGGCTTCCCTCTTCATCGACAGTGGGGAAGAGGAGATGACATCATGGGTGCAGATGCAGAGTGGATGCTCCAAATAATCCACATGAACTTTATTCACTTGACACACAGGGTACCAATGGCACAAGTTGAGGACTTGCCTGAGGCCATGCAGTGCCAATTGGTTGGTGTACCATGAGCATGGGTTCGACTCTTTTGATATCTAGCTAGAGCTATAGTGCTATATCATGATCAGAACCCCCCTCCTCCTCAGGCTTAGAGACCTAAGTGTATTCATTTTTGTATGACCGTGTATTATATTTTGGTGGCTCGAAAGCCCCAATTTTGTTTATGACACTTATGTATTATGACGTCAATTTTTTGATATTAATGAAAAAAAATTATCATGGTCGATTTTATTTATATTTACATGTGTGTAAAAGGTATGTTTGTGATATGCTTATGGTCTATGAAACAAATGCCAATCTAACACATAGTTAGCATATGAGTCAACAACTTGATTAAAAATTATTGGAACATAAATGTATGTTATATTCTCAAATTGTCGTTCTAGCAATCAAACATGTAAGAATATTCATAATAATGTTAGATCCCTAATGTGATACAAGCCATTAAGCTGTGAAACCACTAACTGCGAATCAAGACATACCTCAAGAGAAAGAACACCATGTGAAATGGCATGATGCAATAACTCAATGATGACACTATATTCAGCAACATTGTTTGAAGAGGGTCGTAAACATACAGCTCCCAAAGACAATACTTGACCCGTAGGAGTATAAATCACCCAAGCAGCTGAAGCTGAGTTTTGAGTGTGGCATCTAGCACCATCAGCGGATCCTATGTAAACAGAAGACTCCATCGACATTTGGCATAAGAAACAAAAGCTAATCAACAAACCCAATCACCATAAGATAACATTACTATGCAATGCAAAAATGTACAATAATATACAACAATCAGCCCTGGATGAAGATCATGCATATTATTTTTTAAGATAGAGCCCATTTCTAGGCTCCGCCAAGGTTGTCCTTTCATAATCAACCAACTCATAAGTTCCTTTCTCTAAGAATCATTTAACCACGTAAGGACCATGCCACATGGGATTAAATTTCCCTGCCCCCAAGGGCTCCTTATCTTGATCCCACAAAAGGACCAACTCACCTTCATTAAACCTCCTTGGATTGATAGACTTATCATATTGGACCTTGACATGATGCTTGCTAACCTCTAGAACCATTAAGGCATCTTGGCGTTGCTCATCAAGCTGCTCTAAGTGGACCAAACGCTCTTCCAATGCAGAAGTGTCAGGTAAAATATCTACAGCTAGCTTCAGAGAAGGGATTTCGCATTCAACTGACAAAACTGACTCCACCCCATGTACAAGTTGATATGGAGAGAAATCATTGGCAGTATTAACCGTGGTTCTATAGGCCCACAAAGAAGGATACAACATAATATGCCAATTAGTCTCGCTTTGTGTGATGGTTCGTTGGAGAATAGACTTAACTTATTTGTTCACTACTTCAACTTGTCCATTCTCCCCAGGGTAATAAGAATATGAATTCTCTTGATTATACCCTAACTTGGAATCCAACTCTTCCATCATTTTATTCTGAAAGTGCCAACCGTGTTCAGTGACAAGCTCTTTCAAAATGCCAAATTGGGTGATAATCTGGTTGAAAACGAAATGCGTGGCTATCTCACCGTCGGATTTAATTGTGGGAATAGCCTCTGCCCATTTTGTGAAGTAATCGAAAGATACAATAATGTGATCATGCCCCTAGCTGAAGATGGGTTGCAATCCATAAAATCAAGCCCCCACTTGGTGAAGCGATCGACAGTGAAAATAAGATGTAACAGGGTTGGATAGAAGTGTATATTGCGTGCAAACATTTGGGAAGGGTGGCACTTATTGACCGAATTAATGCAATATTTGAAGATGGAAGGCCAAAAATATCCCGCTCTTAAGATTTTTTGGGCTGTAGAAATCCCAAATAAATGACCACTACACACCCCTCTGTGGAAATCATTCAGCACAACCTTAGCCTCATCATGGGTTAAACAACGACGCAAAATGGAATCTACCCCATCACGGTACAAAGTGTTATCCACTATAAGGTAGTTCTTAGCCACATGACGTAATCGTCGTTGCTCATTCTGTCAAAGGTGAGTAGGGACCTTCAATGTTTGCAAATATACAATGATATCCTCGTACCAAGGGTCGAAAGTTGAGATAAGGAAAATATGCTCATCAACAAACATATCCTCATAAACTTCCTTCTCCTCCAAACTTGGAAAATAAGATATAGGCTTCACAAATTTCAATGATTTCTTTGATTTCACTGAAATGAACTCGAGATCAAACTCTTGGAAAATGGCAATCCATTTATTGTATTTTCCCCCAATCATCCTTCAAGTGAGGATGAACTGAAATGGATTGATATGAGCTACGACCAAGGTTTGGAGAAGGAGAATGTAATGTCTCAAACGTTGAACCGCATGAATGGTAGCTGTGGAAAGCTTCTCCACATGGGAATAGTGAAGTTTCACATCTATAAGGTTTTGACTCAAATAATATATGACATGCTCATGGAGCTCCTCATCCTCCTTAACCAAAATCATACCAACCGTCTCCATGGATGCGGCCACATAAATCAAGAAATCACAGCTATATTCAGGTGGAATAAGCATGGGGGCCATTGTTAAGGCTCACTTAAGAACATCAAAGGACTCCTGGGCTCGCTCATCCTAGTAAAAAGGGGTGTCCTTCTTCAAAAGACGCATAAATCCTTTAGTCAAATTGGAAAATTAACCACGAATCCCCGCAAGAAGTTCGCTATTCCTTGCAAACACTGAAGGTGTCTAATATTACACGATAGAGAAAATTAAAGTATTGCCTCAACTGCTAAGGGATCGAGTCTTATACCCTCCTTGGATACAATGAATCCTAGCAAGCAACCAAAAGTCACTCAAAAGATGCACTTATGAGGATTTAAATGAACTTGGTAATGATGACATTTTCCGAACACTAATATCAAATGATATGAATGATGCACTCTCAAATGAGAGTGAGTAGCGAGATCATCCAAATATACTTCGATATTATTTTTAGGATCATGAAATATTAAGGTCATAGCCCGCTGAAATGTAGCTCTGGTGTTTTTAAGGTCGAAGGGCATCTTCCGATATGCAAAATTACCCCAAGGACAAATAAATGCAGTCTTATGTTGATCTTTGGGCTTAATATGAATCTCATTATATCTGGAAAAGCTGTATATAAAGGAAAATACCTCACTCCTGGCACACTCATCCAAAATCTGATCAATAATTGGTGTGGGGAAATTAATCTTAGGACAAGCACAATTTAAGTCACAAAAATCAGTGCATATATGGATCACTCCTTGATTCTTATCCACCAGAATGGGATTTGAAACCCACTTCATCAAGGGAATGTGATAGATAAAACCAACTTTCAATAGTTTCTCTATCTCAGCCTTAATGGCGGGTGCTTTTCTAGGATTCACTGCATGTAAACGTTGTCGAACCGGTTTTGCATCCAGATACGTTTTGATGTCATGTTCGACAATACGAGGGTCGATACCTGGCATTTATTTGTATGACCAAGTGAAAATGTCATGAAACTCTTTAAACAACTCGGTATACTCCTTGATCTCATTGGGGGAACAACCCACCCCAATGTAGACATTCTCAATTTTTCTAGTATCATGAGAAATATTGATAGGAATGGTTGGTGATAAATTATCCATGTTTCCATCAGCCATGTGACCAGGAGAGCTTAATGGAACCATGGGGATACCAATATTCTTGCTAAAAATCTCCCTAAATTCATCACACTCCATACGATTGAGCTTAGGAAGAAAATACGATCGATGATGCAACTCTTCCCAAGGTTGCTCAACCCTAGACATGGCCTCAAGAATATCTTCATCTAATGGAAAAACATCATTGAGGCAATCATGTGAGTGAGATGACTCTACTTCCCATGGAGGTAGCACATATGGGTACTCCTCCTCTATCTATGAAGAGGAAGTACTAGGCTTTGCAACCTGATCAAGATGCACTTGATACACAACCATTGTTGCAGGTTACGAAACGTTTGTCTCAATGGGCACACTCGAAGTACTTGGTGAAGGAATAATCCAAGGATATTTCATATGGGTAGTGAAAAAGGACACCAAGTTCAACGAGGATGAATCCCCACCAAAACTAGACCCAATCATAAGAACGAGTGCTGGAAAACTAAAGGTTCCCATAACTAGAGAAGGATACATACCTATGCCCACACTCCCAGTTGCTGGATGAGAATGATCGATAATGTGAATAGGAGCTCCTGATGATGCATTGACACTCAGATTATGGAATGAATTCTAATCAATCGTAACAATCTTCACGTTAAATGGAAATAATATCAGTCGAAAGAGGGAAGAAACTATGGCTTGTATACTATACATCCAATTCCTACCCAATAAAATATTGTAGTAAAGGGGCACATCAACCACCTCAACCTTGATTGTGACGGTCTTCCCTCCCAATTGGACTTCTAGAGAAGAAAGAATCATGTGCAGTCGAAACGACCTACCATCGAAATCTGTCAACATAGTAGTGGATTGAGAGAACGTGGGAGAACCCAAACCCTTCCAACATGACAAAGACATCATGGAAGAAGCAGCGCCTTCATCAATGATAGTACGCTTGACGGTATTTTTAAGACCCTCTACATGAATCAAAAGAGACATGTAGTAAGGAAAATGAGGCTCCACTCCCATGGTTTCAAATTTGATCATGGTAGAAGAGTTATCATCACTAACCCCAAGAGAATACAACAAAGCTTTCCTCTACTAAGGACAAGTATGAATCACTTCTAACGCAGACATCACAAAAGTAGTCTATCCCAAATCCTCGACAACTGAATAGTTCTTGGTGGCTGGAGCATTAGGATTGTGCCCTGAACACTTTAAGACTCCCTTAGGAATGTGAGGTGGAGATTCATGTTTATCCATAGTATTTTAAATTCATAAAGGGCTCTCGGGTGGGGAAGGTTCTTTCCCAAGGTCTGGTTGTGACGAACCATAATCTTTTGCATGAGTCACAACTTTAGTAGCATGCACCATGTTGATGCAACCATAACCACTAGCAGCCCATGGTGGGTTTTGATTCCCATTCAATGCACAACCAAGATCAATGGTCCTCGAGTTTATATTTTTATTGTTGGGTAAAGGATTAGTTAACATAGTTGGGCCTTGTGCTATGAACCTCGAGGAATATTCCATATGAGGACACAAGTGAGTGATATGGTCGTCCTTACATAGCTTGCAAGGAAACTTCACCTTCCATTTAGACTGCTTGTCCCCCCTAGCATTAGTGTTCTTGTCATTGTTATTATCATTTTCATTCTTCTTCCATCCTTACAATTACTTTTTCCTTTTTTTAATTTCTTCCAAGATGTTGGTTTCCTTTCGGGTTCGACGATTACATGGAAATTACATTCACTGATTGGGTAGGTTGAGATGAAGTCATAGCTTGTCCCAATGCAGACTAGTTAATTTCCAATTAGCTCACTTGTTTCACAACCGATTCCGCGGGTTTGGTAAATGTACAACCCATAATACCATCGGCATGTGGCCCAAGCTTGACCTTGGGGTTGAAATTGGACCTAGGATCATTAGGTATAATCTCATACAAAAGTGTGGATTGAGCATAGATAAAATCCAACTCTTGTTCCCTAAAAATAGCTTGTTCCTCATTTTGAACCCCAAATGTAGAAACATCCTTCGCTATGTAAGCTAATAAATATTGGAGGAACCACTCAAGAAGAAACTCTAGTGGTATAAAATCTTTGATTAACCATTTCTGTCTACGCCACTCTTGAATATGATCTGAGATGTGTGTGGCTTTATCTTGCTGGAAGGTCGACAAGAGTTCATTATTGACATCGTAACATAAGGGTAGCTGGAAATGATTAAGGAAAGTCGACACAAGATAATCAAACATAGCATATTCCCCCGACACTAAACCTATATACCATTTCAGCGCAAGACCCATCAGGGTGCATTGAAATAGCCTCAAATGAATGGAATCGTCATGTACAAATTGGAAGAAAACCAAAGGTGGAAGGTGGTGACATGCTCACCAGGATATTCATCAGTATTACCTTTGAAATTGGGAATGTCTAAAGGAAGCTTGTTAGGGATAGTCATCCATGCCTGGTTATGAGACACAGGATCGTTCATCAATCTCAACAAGTCAAGTGAGTTCAAATTTGCAAGGAAAGGGAGCCTAAGTTGAGCTGGTCGATTCCACGCTCCTTGGTGGTTTTTATTCATGTAAGGTTGATTTCTATAAATACCATGGCCTTGGCCATAATAACCTCCTCCCATTTGACCCATGTAGTGTTGCATGGAAGCATTATGATGTGGGGTGCCTTGATTATGAGGTGCTACAAATCCATAATTGGAAGAATAAGTGGGTTGTTGATACCCGTACCCATACGGTTGATAGTTTTGTCCATAGTGCAGCCCATACGAATGTCCATGAGAAGCTCCATAAGGTGTTCCATGGGATGTACCATGAGAATGTCCATAGTTAGGGGTATGGGAAGATCCATAAGCTGGAACATGAGACGATCCAGAAATAGGTACATGACCCGCTGACACAAAAAGAGGTACTTGACTCTGAGATACTACCGTGTGAGTAGTCACATAAGGAACATGGCTAGTAGCAACATTCTGTCCTGAAGGCCCACGTGAACTAGGGGGAGGATGTGACGTTAAAAATGCATTCAAAGGAACACTGTTTGAAGACGAAGGAACATGTGAAGGAATGTAAGTGGTGTTCCCAATGTTCACTCGTCTCGGTTCTGGTATCCGCATAGGATTACTAACACTAGGTCTAGGATGAATATGTGAAGTTGCCTCCACCACAGGGATTGAGGGTGCAATGTGACTAGCGCCCCCAAATCTCTCCACGTGGAAAGGGATGGGAGTGCCCCCAAGCGTAGTGCTAGGACCAAATTTTGACTCAACATGATGTGCCAGATCAAGTGCAAGGATATTAGACATGTCATATATAACATGACTAGTGCTTATGGGTTCATGGTGAGGCTTGTCACCTGAAAACCAATACCGGTGACCTCTGAATGAGGGATCATAACCAGATTGTGAACGCTTTTCATGTGAAGCATCATATGTGCTTATAGGATCTTCCTCCCCAACCTCATGAGGTGGAGAAGACATCTCTGGAATCTCATCCTCATGATCTCCCATGGTGTGTGAATCAAAGTGAGAAGTAGTCTTCCTGGACTGTCTGGTTCTCTCTCCCAAAGGAGGAGGATATGTGGAAGGCAGAAGTCCTACTAAAGGATGAGAACAGTGGGGTGTCACGCTTAAATCCACAATGACTGAAAAAATAAAAAGACTCGATCTAAATACACAAACCCTAGGAAAACTAGCATGCATAGAGCATACACCTATAAAATGTAAATCCAAATCATAAGAAAACAAGCGTAGGATATGTGAGCTCTCGAATGAAGCAGGTATGTCTCACCTAGGAGAGGCTTGAGACTCCCATACACAATAGGTGAAGGTTCGTAACCAAAAATAGTGGCCCTCAGCTTCAACACATATAGCGACTGTGCTGTCTGACCCCTACCTGGGCAGGACATCTACAAAATAACCTCTACAAATACCCCCTCGACAACCTAGGTAAGGAAACTAAGGTCACCTTGACATAATCAATGCGCAGGTGGACAGTCACAGGCGGGATTGACCATATGGGCAGGGTAGCAAAGCTTGAAACTCTCAAAAGAGTCGCCAGATACGAATACATTCCTAGAAATATCTTCGTGCTACTCAGTTACAACTAGGGGTCATCCAATCATAACCTCTCACACTGCCTCGTGCTTAACTCCCTTGTAATAGGAGGATCCTGAGAAACACTAATTATATAAAGGATTTCACACTCTCACCTAGACAGACACCTAATTATTTTGTTTAGTAGTCTTGGAGAATTGACTCAAAATGAACTATTCCAAGACCCTAAAACCTAGTCTTGTTGGTGCATCCTAGAACAGAAAAGAGTGTGATTCAGGTTATTATGCATTGATTTTAATTAGCTTTATTACTCAAAGGGTAAATGGTCATGCAACTAATGATGTTATGGAACAACAAGAAGTAAAATGCACACCTAACAATCAATGAAAATGCACTATGTCGAATGAGAAACAGGTTATGCTACTATGTGAAGTGCAAAATTTTTCCTTCAAATGTATATGCAATCATTTCCTATATAAAAATCTTACTAATATTCACCAAGAAAACCTAATGCAAGTACCATGCTAATGCAAAATGAAAACAATGAAAAAAAGAAAAATGTTTTTGTGTTTTTGAATTAAATGAGATAAAAAGAAAAAGTATGACTCTACAACCCTTAGACTCTGCAAACACTCACAAATAGTAGCCAAGAAAAGTGCCAAGGTAAAATATACCTAATGCACTAATCCCAAAACAAAAAATAGAAAATGAAATGACAGGAGCATTTTTCAAAAATCAAATAAAAAGAGTCTCTAGTCAGAAATAGAGGGGAGATACAGACTCCAAAAGCATCAAAGAAGACTCATAAATCACCCAAACTCACCCTGCAAACATTAATCCTCCCCAAAAAGTAAAAAATTAGGGCATATGCAACTGTTCTCAATAAACCTGCGTACATATGCGACTATTCCAGGAAAACCCATGTACAAGAATAAAAAGAGATAAAAATAAGGTAAAAGTACAAGCTGAGACAAAATTTACTCCTACATCACACTACTGGGTAATCATGCCCCCAGAACCGACACAGAAATAGAGAACTCATAGCAATAGAAGCACATTGAATGTCAAAAACCCCCAAATAAAACAACTAGGAACCTCCCCAGTATGGTCGCCAATTCTGTTATGGAGAAAACTTCATATGGCTTGGGGTGTACCACAACAGATAGAGAAACTGTAGAAATCAATCCCTTCCCAATATCCAAGATAAATACAACATCTAACGCTAAAGGATCTCAGAACATACCTTATTCTTGACGGTTGTAGTAGATCCCCGTTGAGCTTTTTCCAATCCCACTTGCTTTAGCAATTTACTCTCAACAACAGTAAATGAGACAAGCATGATATATGATATATTCTTAGGCCTACTCTAGAATATATAAACAATGATACATAAGAAATTAAACACATCCATGGATTCAATATTGATTTAAAGGAATATCATTGGACAGGAAAATATATTTCTATTAAGTAAATCAGAGATTACATAAGTGACAACCTCTGTTGGCACGTCTACGAACCGGAGAAACTGAGTCCTCCACCTGGGCCTCCACCACCTCAATCCTCCATCTCTCGATAGCAAGCTGATAACAAAAGGCAAGCTTGGGAAGAACACAAAGTGCTCCAAGGGACAAAGGGATGCAGACTCAAGTATAAGCAAGATACTACAACAATGAACTATAGTTTTCTTGCTCTTTAATTCCTCTTCTTCAATGTATCCAAATGGTTCCTTATATAGTTCTTCAATGGGGTAATGGAAGGAAAAATCCGAGCGATCTTGAGGCATAAGGAAGGCCAAGAGACTAGTGACTCAGATCCACATCAAGTAAAACTCCAAAACTATTTGGCCTTTTGCACACATCCTGATGTACGCGGGTTTAAGGGTAATATTTGCGTATATATGAGAGAAAATGATTAAAATTCGTGTACAGCAAATAATGGTTTCTTTTAGGGATGATCTTGGAAACATCAAAGGTACAAAAATAGTCCATGGGGTCCAAAGAGTCTACAGAGGGAGAGGGAAGGCCATAAAAGTGTGATCAACCATGTGTGGTAAAATTAGTTGTAACACCCCTAACGCCCTTGATTTATATATTTTTCTCTTCCCCAAACCCTCTCCTCTTCTCTATCCCTAAGCACCCCCACTCTCTCCCCCACCTTATTAGTCCTCCCCCACCAATAACCTATCCATACTTTTATCTCTCCCCTCCTCCCCCTAGCCATTACTACTCCCCTCTCTTACTTTTTGCATCTCATACTTCTCCCCCTACCCCTAAATCCTACCCCTTAACACCCCCATTCTCTCGCTCACCCCCTTCTCTCTCTTTCTCTCCCCTATTCCCCCTAAATCTTACTAACCCCTTATATCAATCTCTCTCTGTCCCCCACTCCTCCACCTAACCCTATCACTCTCCCCCAACCCCCTAGCACCCCCATGTATTAAACCTAAATGGTTATTACAAGTATTAATCATTAGTTTAGCATTTAGTCATTAATAATTCAATAAATTATTCATGACATGCCCTTTATAATATACATGTATATTTTCTATCAGCCATATTTAAAATGGATCATTATATCTCTATTTAGGATGAATTCATATATTCAATAATTATTATCAATAATACAAAACATGTAAGACTTTTAATCTTACAAGTGGCATCACAGTGTTGGTTCGCTCAATCTTTCAATATCTCGATGTTCATCCTCCACATTTTTATCAATTCATCTCCATATCTCTCATTACCTCATACATTGCGCTCTCTAATACCTCTCACCCATATCACATCAACACCCATGCTCCATTAGATTACATCACCTTCTCATTCAAATGAACTCTCTTACTCTTTTTTAATCACCATTATTTCCACTTCTCCGTCACTCCCATCATCTCTTATCATTCCATAATTATTCTCACTCCCATACCACTCATTTCTCTTGTTGCACTCGGATCACATCTCCCTCACACACACATTTCCTTCCCCTATCTCTTATCTACCCTATGTCCCACACTATAGTTGAACCACTCCATTACTCAACACACATATCTTCACCACCACAGTATGCCCCACATCTTCTTGTTTTCTCCCTGCAACTCCTCCCCACTACCCCTTATCGCTATGATAACCCACTCCTGTGCCCCTTTCTCACTCCTATAGGCTCTCCTCCTTCAACGCGCATGCACCAATGGTCAAATTCATCCTACTAATTTCCACTCTCCACTCTTTGTTGATCCCATCCAGCCTACACATATTAACCTATTCATCCTTCTCCTACACCCAGCACCATTGTCTCCTGCTCCAACTTGTTCTCTCCTTGTCATTCCATGCTATAGCGCCCTCCGCCCCACTTGAGCACCCTCCTCTTCCTGCAGCTTCCCTTCGACTTTCTCATCCCCTCTCCAAGTGTTTCAAAACCCTATATGACTCTCCAAAAAATTATAATTTTATAAATTATAATATTACTATTAAAAAAAAATTAGTATTAATATTTTTAAGCACCTTAAAATTGTTAAAGTTTTGTATTACTGTTATTATTATTACCATTTTAATAATAAATTATTACTATAATTAATATTTTAATAGCTAATTAAAATAAATCCTTTTAGAATACTTTTTAAGATGAAATCATTGTGTTTCCATCATTCAATCAGATCGTGTATGGCCAAAAACCTAAAAGAGATAAAAAAAATTGAAGACAAAGACATAAAAGGAATTTGTACTAAATAAATTGAAGAAAGAAAAAGAAAAATTCTTCAGGAAATAAAAATAATCCATCTTAAAGAAAAGGAAGTATATGAATATTGAAAATAGTACTATTACAAATCAAATAATAATTTAAGAATATTTTGGAAAAAACAATACAGAGGCACATGAGTCCTACTCTTCAAGTGAGTTGAAGGTAGAATAAGCGGTTGTGACATATCACCTACCAATTAAGGGAAAGTAGGAAGAAACATTAGATGATAGTGGTCAAGGATAGCTCAATAGTGCTTTGAAACTTATGAAAAAAGAAGCAGTTATAACCCATGAATTTTCAAATATGGAATATATGGAAACTTCTTCCGTACCCATGACAAAATATATACAAAAAACACATACACATTAGAGGAAATTTCAACTCAAAATGGGATTCCTAAGAAAAGAAATAAAATAATAGTTAAAATAATAAAATAATATTTATTAATTTTGGAGGAAGAGAAGAAAAAAACTACCTTTTGTTCATATTTTCAACATATCTCCCTGTGATTTTACTCAAATTTTGATTGGGAGAGCTCCATGGATGCGAAATTAAATTCTTCATCCAACGCGTACCCACTCGGCATACTTGTTGAATCACATTTTTTCAGGTAATTCTTGTTTTTTGGGTAGTGAGGTCCATCAAAATTATGTCGAGTGGGTACTCGTTGGATGAAGAATTTAATTCCGCATCCACGGAGCTCTCCTGATTGAAATTTGAATAAAATCACAAGGAGATATGTCAATAATATGAACTAAAAAAGTAGTTATTTTTATGATACCTATCCCCAAATTTATATTAAAAATGGTTTAAGACCTATATGGTATTTCAAGTTTAAAGCAATTTCATTAGCTAACACATGATGACATGGAATTTGAATTAGTGTTAAAAGGCCCATTTTGAGTTGAAATTTCCTCTAATATTGACACCTTGCATTCCCCCTAATAGAAAGTCTAGGGAATCGTACACAAGAATAATAAGAACCAATGTCCCAAGTACAAAACTAAACATGTGATTCTGTGTCATAAATATGCAAAGCTTCCATAAATTGAATGTAGCTTCATACAAGGAACATAAATGAGTTGCATAAACCAACCATCCTACAGAACTATAAAATCTATGAAAATGGATTTTGAAACTCTATAACAAAATCAAATTAGAAACCATGGTCGGAGTCTAAACAAAATCCAAGGGCACAATAAAGATGATGATAACAAGGATGATAAAACATAAGATGTAGAGGAAATTTGGGGTCTAAAATGGGCCTCCTAAGGAAAATAATAAAATAATAGCTAAAATAATAAAATAATAGTTAAAATAATAAAATAAAAGTTATTAATTTTGGAGCAAGAATGAAAAAAAACTACTTTATGTGTTCGTATTTTAGACATATCTCCCTGTATTGTTACTCAAATGTTGAGCAGGAGAGCTCGTTGGATGCAAAATTCAGTTCCACATCCAATGAGTACCCACACTACATACTTTTGATGGACCCCACTACCCAAAAAACAATAAATACCTAAAAAAAGTGATGATGATGTCATCATCACATTTTTTAGGTATTTCTTGTTTTTGGGGTAGCAGGGTCCATCAAAAGTATGCAACGTGGGTACTCGTTGGATGCAGAATTAAATTCTGCATCCAACGAGCTCTCCCACTTGAAATTTGAGTAAAAACACAGGGAGATATGTCGAAAATATGAACAAAAAAAGTAGTTTTCTTTTATGAAAAATATGTCAATTCAACCATTATGGTTGACTCATTTTATTGAAATTCTATAGGTTTTTGAATTCGAACTCACAAAATTTATTGTTGGCACGTTTTCTTATAAGGCCAATTTTAGACCCCAAATTTCCTCTAATGACTATTTCAATGACTACTAAATTGTGGTAATGTTATCCGAAAAAAATCTCTAAAGGGTTTTCTATCATCAAGATCGGAAGCATCTCTAATGCCATGGTAATTATGTAGAATCCAAGATTCATGCTTGAATATTTTAAAAGTAGGATGAATTGTAATAAATCTAAATGATTATTACAAGTATTAATTATTAGTTTATTATTTAGTCAATAATAGCTCAATTAATTATTATTTATTATTTATTACACACCATGTCTATTTATAATAGACATGTCTATTCCCTATAAACCACATTTAATATGGCTCATTATCTCTGTATTCGTGATCAATTCATATATTCAATCATTATTATCAATAAGACCAAACATGTAAGGATTTTCATCTTACGCCCCTCTCTCTCTTTATGTTATGGAGAGAAATTCCTATGGCTTTGGGTACCACAACAGACAGCTTGACTCCATAAATCAATCCTTTCCAATATGTAATAGAAATTAAATATCTAACACTAAAAGATCAGACCTCGTACCTTATTCCAAATGGTTGAAGTAGATCCCCATTGAGCTTTCCAACTTCAACTTGAATTGACAAATGACTTCCTCAACAACAAGTAAACAATACAAGCATACTATATATATTGGTGTTAGATCTATTCTAGCATATATAATCAACAATGTATAAGCATTTGAAATCATCCCACAGATAAAATATTCATTCAAACATACATTATTGGACAGGAAAATATATTTCTATTAACATAAAATCAGAGATTACAATGGATACAACCTCTGTCGGCACATCTACGAACCAGAGAAACTGAATCCCCCACTTGGGCCTCCACCACTTCAATCCTCCATCTATCGATAGAAAGATCACAAGCAAAAGGAAAGCTTGGGAAGAACACAAAAGTGCTCCAAGGGACAAAGGGATGCAGACTCAAGCATAAGTTCTGGCAACAATGGACTATAGTTTCTTTGCTCTCAATTCTCTCCTCTGCCTTCAATGTACCGAAGAGTTCCTTATATATCTTTTCAAAGGGGTAATGAAAGGTCGAATCCGAGCGATCTCAAGGCATATGGAAGGCCAGGAGTCAATTGAGTCGGATCCATGTCAAGGAAAACTCCAAAAGGATTTGGATTTTGTACACATCCGGATGTACGCGGTTTTAGTGGTCAAACCCATGTATATACATGATTAGGGGTTTAAAAGTCACGTATATGAATTTACACATGTTTTAGGGATGGTCTAGGAAACATCAAAGGACAAAAAATGGTCCAAGGGGTCTAAGGAGTCTGCAAAGGGACAGGGGAAGGCCATACAAGCGTGATTCACTTGGAGTGGTAAAATCAGCTATAACAGATGCCCCCTAATGTGTGAGGTCAGAGGGGTCATAGGATGGCCGAAATACATTATAATTCCATCCCAAAAGTGGAGTGATGAAGGATCCCAAATGGAAGACCAGCCACCCAATCAACATAGTACAATGATATAACTTTGCACATAACTGCAAATACATATAGCAGTCCTGGATACATAAGAGTACAATGGCCATGAATATGCATGATACAAGATATCACATAAGTGGTCATCGCCACGTACAATATACATAGATCCGAATCTCCATGTTGAAGATATACAAAGGATCATGATCTCCATAATAGCTGGAAATGTCTGACATATACTGGAATTAAGTCACGAGAGCTGAAATCTCATGAACATTGGCACGATCAAGGAGGTAGCATATAAGAGATGCCATCAATATGGAAGGTCTTCTACACAAACCGCTACGAGTACATGTCCTACTATGTGAATAGAGGTGTCGAGGTCGAACATAGTAGTCCATCGTCTGATTATTGGTCATTAATGTATACCATTAACAGACGCGAGATCACCCACCGATAATGAAAATGGGAATCAAGGTACTAGAGTGCAAACTAAAAAGTGTGAATAAATGTGTTGAGGTCAAACACTTGAGAGGATCCATCGATCAGGGGACATTGATGTATTCCCAAATAATTTCGATGGTGATAGAACCTGCCACTGATGACTGCAAGTCTCAAGGAACTCAAAATGACTCTAGATTCCAATCCCAGAATAAATGATCTGAAGTCGATGGGATCAAATCCGCTGGAAGGAGGGAATTAAGGCATCCCCCATCATCCAACACGAGGTACTCAGCAAAGCTGTATAATGTGGAAGGACTCAATCATAAGGTGCATGAACCAATAACTGTATCAAGAATGGCCGACATGCAAAGTCAAGATAACTGAAGAATGGCTAACTCAGGTTTCAAGTTTCTTCGAACAAGAGCATAATGATGAATGGTGACTAAATAAAGGCAGCATAGACTCGATATACAAACTGGGACATCTCTGTGACACAGGAGGCATCGACAAAGGATCCATGGGGATTGGAAGCTTAACCAGTTGGTGGAGATAAAATCAGATAAATGAGTATAGCTCCTAAAGTCAAACTGTAAACCCAACCAATAGATGTGATATATAGTGCTCTGTTCGAAGGCGACACGACTCGAACGCTGCCAAAAGATATCATCTTTCCTTGTTCGGATTTTTGGTTTTCTAATTTTTTTGGACTTTTTCAAATATTTAAAAAGCATGAAAAAGAATAAAATGGCTTTATAGTTACATACTAGGAGGAGACGAGTGTCATATGGGAAAACAAACTAGTTCCAAGCAGTGGAACATACCTATGCTCAATGCAAGGATACATGTGTAGGATAGAGACACTCGAGGGAAAGTCCCCTCCCAATAAAAATAGGGAATCAAGTTGCAAAGGATATATAAAATGGCTCTGCATGGCTTGACATGGGACAAGCTTGGGCTATATGGCTGATACTCAAAATCAGGGAACCCAACGTAAGGCTCAATAAGGTAGGAAAAGCTCAGGATAATGCAATTACAACTTGACATAAGGGAGTCCTGAGGAAATGGCCAACATAAAGTTCAATAGGAGTATGAAGCTCTTGCTCAAGGACATGGCAGGAATAAAAGGGACTCCCAGACCTAAGAGAGGACTCACAACATGGGTACCAAATGGAAAGGGGAGCTAACTAGGACACCCATGTATAGGAAATCTCTACCATTCACATAGTACCACTTCTAATAGAATCATGAAGGTTCTATGATACCATGGAATGGGTTTGTACCTAAGGTTAAGATGGAATGGTCATATGGAAATGCATAAGTGCAAGCAGATGTGAAATCATAACGTATATTCCAGTTCAGACATAATACCTATGATAGGAATGAACGGGTCAAAACCTCGGAGAGAGTGTACAAAAAATGGACCCTACATGACATCCATATTAGTCTAAAACAACCTGAAATAGTCAATACATAATCCAAACTGTAGGAAATAGGGAGGAATTATCATGACAAAAACACCCAAAGGAAACAATGTGGTAAACGATGGGACATAAAAAGGAAAGTAAGGTGTAGAACCAACGTTCACGCATCTACTACCACCCCCATAAGGGTGACCATCGGTGTAAATACCGAGAATAGGGAGTCAACATCCTCCACAAATGGAGTAGAGGGTAGAATGTGACCACTCCCAAATCTATGAGCAGGGTAAGGGGCTATTATGCCCCCAAGTCTGACACCAGGGTCCATACTAGGACCAAGGATGGGTGATAGGATACCAGGCATGCTGAAAAAAAAGGACCCAAACTCAAGAGAGCATAAATATACTCAAGTAACCATGATCCCAAAGGCCAACTAGTGCACAAAGAGCACACTCCTAAGAAAATCTACATCCAAAATAGAAGCAAACCAAGGGGAGGATATGTGAGCTCTTGAATGCAGTAGGTATGTCTCACCTAGGAGAGGCTCAAAACTCCCATACACTACAAGCGAAGGTACGTAACCAATTATAGTGGCCCTCAGCTTCAACGCATAAAGTGACTGTGTTGTCCAACCTCTACCTGGCCAGGACACTCACAGAATAACCTCTGCAAGCACCCCCTAAATAACCTAGGTAAGGCAACTAAGGTCACCTCAATATAATCAATGATTAGGCAGACAGTCGCAGGTGGGATTGACCGTATGGGTAGGATAGAAAATCTTGAAACTCTTGAAAGAGCCCCCAGATACAAATACAATCCTGGAAATATCTCTGGTGCTACTCAGTTATAGCCATGGGTCATCCCAATCATAACCACTCACACTGTCTTGTGCTTAACTCCCTTGTAAGAGGAGGATCTTGAGAAGCACTAATTATACCAAGGAATTTCACACACTCACCTGGACAGACACATACATGTTGTTGTTTAATGGTATTGGATAATTTATTGGATAATTTACTCACAATGAACTATTCCAATACCCTAAAACCTAATCTTGTCAGTGCACCCTATAAAAGAAACGAGTTTTATTCATTTTAAATTATGCATTGATTTTAACTGGCTGTAATTACTGAAAGGGAAATGGCCATGCAACTAGTGATATTATGAATCAGTAGTGAAATAAATATGCACACCATAACAAACAATGCTAAGTGCAATATTTGTCAAATGAAAAATAGGGTATGCCACTACATGAGATGCATAAATATATATTCATTTCCAAATGCCAATGCAATCCTTCCTATATGAAAGTCTAAACACAACTCTCATCCAAGCAATCCAATGCAAGTACCTCCTCAAATCCATATCTAAGATGCAACTAAGAGTGCAACTACTTTGTATTTTTCACTATAAAAGAATGAAAAATGCAATAAAATTCATCTAAAACTCTCAGTCTCTGCAGCAAGTATAAAACACAAGCCTATCAAGACATTGAGACAAAAAAGAGTAATGTACTAATGGAAAAACAAAAAGGATAAATGACTAAAACTACTTTCAAAGAAAAATCAATGAAAAAGAGGTCTCTGGTCACAAAAGAAGCATCCAACAGACAACATCAGACCAAAGGAAGACCCAACCACACTCACAACCCACCCAGCAACTTCCCACAACATCAAACTCACAAAAAGAGAGGATGTATGAAATTGTTTAAAGAACAACTACATATATACGCAACTTTTGGCCAAAAACCTGCGTGTATATGCATATTTTTTCCAAAACACTGCATGTATAAGCGACTTTTGGCCAAAAACCTTTGTATACAAAGAAGACAGTGGTAAAAATCAAGCCAAGGGTCAAACCAATAAAGGGGAGTGTCAAAGGATGAACATACTATAAAATGCAACACAAAAACAAGGAGAAACAAAGAGCAAGTCAAGAATATCAAGCCCATTGTGCCCGCAAACCCCCAAATAAAAATAAGGAACATCCCCAGCAGAGTCACGAATTCTATTATGGAGAGAAATTCCTATGGCTTGGGGTACCACAACAGAAAGCTTGACTCCAGAAATCAATCCTTTCCAATATGAAATAGAAATTAAATATCTAACACTAAAGGATCAGACCTCGTACCTTATTTCAGACGGTTTAAGTAAATCCCCATTTAGCTTTCCAACTTTAGCTTGAATTGATAGATTACTTCCTCAACAACAAGTAAACAATACAAGCATACTATATATATTGGTGTTAGATCTATTCTAGCATATATAATCAACAATGTATAAGCATTTGAAATCATCCCATGGATAAAATATTCATTCAAACATACATTATTGGACAACAAAAGATATTTCTATTAATATAAAATCAGAGATTACAATGGATACAACCTCTGTCGGCACGTTTGCGAACCGGAGAAACTGAATTCCCCACTTGGTCTTCCACCACTTCAATCCTCCATCTATCGATAGCAAGCTCACAAGAAAAAGGAAATCTTTGGAAGAACACAAAAGTGCTCCAAGGGACAAAGGGATGCAGACTCAAGCATAAGTTCTAGCAACAATGGACTATAGTTTCTTTGCTCTCAATTCTCTCCTCTGCCTTCAATGTACCGAAGAGTTCCTTATATAGCTTTTGAAAGGGGTAATGAAAGGTCGAATCCAAGCGATCTCAAGGCATATGGAAGGCCAGGAGTCAAGTGAGTCATATCCATGTCAAGGAAAACTCCAAAAGGATTTGGATTTTGTACACATCCTGATGTACGCGGTTTTAGTGGTCAAACCCACGTATATACGCGATTAGGGGTTTAAAAGTCGCATATATGAATTTACACATGTTTTTAGGGATGGTCTAGGAAACATCAAAGGACAAAAAATGGTCCAAGGGGTCTAAGGAGTCTGCAGAGGGACAGGGGAAGGCCATACGAGTGTGATTCACCTAGAGTGGTAAAATCAGCTATAAAACTTTATTACACTCTCACTACCCCTAACCCCTTGATACTTTCCCCAATGATTGGTTGTTAGGGATTGTAAGTTACGGGTTATAGTTGCTAAGGATTATAAGGTTTAGTGGTTGGTGATTTATGCTTAATATTGAGGGGTGATATTAATTAAGATTTGTAAGTGTTATGGTTTATAAGGGTTATTCTTGAATGATCATATTAATTAAGGGTTATGGGATAAGAGTTTTATTAGTTAAGAGTTATTATTGTTAGAAATTATAGATATTTTTTGGTTATGGGTTATAGTTGTTAGAGTATATCGATTAGAGTCATAGGTGTTAGATGTAAACAATTATAAGGGTTAACAATTATGAGCGTTATTGGATATAATTTTCACAAATTAGGGGATTTATTGATTATGGGTAATGGAATATATATTTATACATTATAGTTATTAGGGGTTTTAAATATTAGAGTATACCATCCATATATTAGAGTATGCCATCCATACTTGATCATTTAAATCATCCATATATGAATCTCATAAATAAATAAACAACATAAATCAATCAACCATAAGAGAGAAGAGATACCATGGGAAAACCCTTCAAACAAATAGGACAAAAAACCCCATCAATTCTTCGAGTATTGTAATATGTCGAATTTTGGACCTAACACTGATGGGAATGAGCCCCATTTATTACGATGTTACATTCATATTTTATTTTGATATATTGGGTTGAAGACCACATTGCATATGAACATGATTATTTGTTTGATATAATGGGAGTAAGCCAATAGTGTATGATATATATATATATATATGTTTTCTTATGTTGGGCATGGACCCTGAAGCACATGATTAATGAGATGTTTTGTGTTGAGCAAGGAGCTCTTAAGCACAAGGGTAAAGTTATGTTTTGTGTTGAGCAAGAAGCTATGGAGCACATGAGTTTTAAGACATTTGTATTGAGCAAAGAGCTCTGGAATTGCACTAAGTTTGTAACTCCCTATTTTTAGCGTTGAGTATGGGCTCTTGATAAGCACTAGGAGTTACTGAAAAGAATTAATTATTCCCGAGTGAAAATGACTTGAGAAAAATATTGATCTCATCTCAATTATTTATAAGTGACTAAATGAAATTTAGATCTTTTGTATTCTCATCGAGTACTGAAGAACTACCATTTTATACGAGGGAATCCAACATGCAAGGATGTTTAGAGTTTCCTAGCCTAGTAGACCTAAAAATATACCTGATCAACTTAATGAAGAAAGTGTCGTAAGTCTGGGGATCACAATATGTGATACTCTAAGACAAATGTTACCAAATAATATATTTTATATATTTTATATAGAGTATGTATAAAGTGTACACATAGTAATAATATTAATAATGTAAGAAAGAAGACAAAGTTCCATCTATTACTCTTATTACTAAGATAAAAATTAAATAGTATAATACATATAAAATTCCAATTATGAACTAGTTAAAAATTTCTAAGTTAAAATATTAAAAGTACCAAATTAAATAAAAAGGGTTAAATTAAGAAATGAATTGATTCTTGATTTAAACTCCCCTTTGACTAAAAATTCTATCTATAAAGTCCCAAGCCAAAGAGAGGATTGGGGATCTCTTCTATCTTTTTGGAGTCATTATTCTCCATCGTTACTCTCAAGAAATTTCTTGGAGAACATTTTCCTATGATGAAAAAGGAGAACGGATCCATACCTGATATACCAATTAGGGAAATCTTACCTTAGGATATCTAATATACTTACATGTTGGAACCAGCTTGGGGGGATCCGAATTAAAACCAGGAATAGTTTTGGTTCATGTTTGGGTGGAATGTGGTAGTTCCCAAGTGATTCAGTCATCTAGACAGAGTTTGGATCTTCCTATCAATTTTTAACGCAAGGTAATTTAGTGTGCAGGTTTCAACCATTAGAAGTGCTTCAAATTTTTAGGTATGATGTTCTTGACTTCCTATTTCATTTTCTAGAATAAGAGCTGGCTAGATTATGCAAGAATTTATATTATACTTCCTAACCCTATGTACCTTGCAGTTTTCCTTTCAACTTCTTTTAGGTTTTACATTTTTCATTATAAACCCTAGGATGTAATTTAATTCTTGTTTAAAGATTTATCAAGGGATTTGTACTTTTTGTTTTACTTTTGTATTGTCTTTTACTGCTTAAACCTTGTTTTCCTACAACCTAGGAATTATTTCTGAATAAGTAATAGATGTTCATTTACCTATGTAATCTATTGACAAATTTCATATTGTCAGCAGAGCCATGTTATAAATAAAAGACTAGTTCAGAGTTAAGCTTCAAACATCGAATAATCATACAAAACAGTTAACTACATATAATAAATAGAACCTAACAAATATATATATATATATTATTAGGTATAAAACATAAATGTAGTTCTAAATTATCACCACTATAAACACATCTAAGAATAACCATAAACTTCAAATACTAAAGCTAAGATAAAAATCAACCAAGACCTCTTAGGGTCTATTAAAACATTCTACATTAATCAAATATTATCATAAATCCAATCAACAGTCCAAGTATCGAGGCCATCTAGTGCTCCACAATATCTTAATACATTATACCAATTATACACATAACTAACCCATTGTTGAAACAACCAATCAAACCATTAAACAACAATGAATCATATTCTAAATCACTATCCATAAACAAAAGCCTCTGCATAAATAAAAACAACCATATTATCATTTACATAACCATTTACAAACGAACGTAATGGCACTTACAATAATCAATTAAAAACCCAATAGTATTCACTATATTCATTAAAACAAACATAAGTGCGTAGACGTCATAGGATCAATTCTTGTGGGCATTAAATCCCTAAATCGTACTCATACAAATCTAAACCTCATCAATACAAACGCCCCAGGATCAAATCCTGTAGGGTATTTTAATAACTTACAAAGCCATGCTATATGATTTATACACAGGATACCATTAAAATATAAACTCTCTACACAGTGGTCGAAAGACCTAAATAAAATTACATATGATATAATCTATGGCCCTCGGCCCTTTACACAACCGACGCATTATAATATATCAACATTTCCAAATATTTCACCTTGTCAACATTACCAAAAGTGACGAATTGCTAGTCGTTGGGTTACACTATAGACAACCTCCACTTCTTATTAGATAAAAAAAATCGTAAACAGTAAACAAGATTCCACATCTGTGAGGGTGGGAAATGCGAATTCCATACGGCATGGCCCCAATCCAAAACGTTGTCACACAAGTCATCCACAAAACCAATGCGTACAACGAATGAAAAATCCACACAGTCCATGATTTAATAGCCATGGAAATTGAAGCAACATAAAATTATAAACACAGTATTTATAAATCCATTAACAAGTTTACACAATCATTACCCTTGGCCATTGCACCATTGTAAGAAATGGTGTTTCCCATTGCATATAAACATAACCAAAACACTAATTAAAAAATACACAGAGCCTATTGAAGGTTTACCCAGGCTCTCTTTGCTGCCAAGAATCACCATTTAAATACATCCCAATAACTTGTAAGCTTAGGCCCAAAGGCAATCAAAACCCCACAACAAAAACCCAAAGTATGTCGCTCTACAAAACATAGAGATCTTTCCAAACATAGTCAAAACCCAACCCAAAACACATCAATTGAAATCCAAACTCAAGCATTTACAACCACAATGAGTATCATCTCTTTCGTAACCATTAAGAAAAAGGAGGGAACACGTTTGCACTTATATAGAGCAGGCTTACCCGAATGGGTATGGAGTTTTCCAAAACACTATCAACAAGCAACAAATCCCTTTTCTTTGCTACACTCTAAAACATGCAAACAAAAAGTGAAAGGCACCATGAGAAGTATGCGATGTAAAACCAACTGAATCAACAAATGATGTTAAAAACAAAAAATGCTCACATACCTGTCAAGCAACTGAAATCACATTTCTTCATACTGCGCAGGAGCAGAGTACAAGCAAATAAACTACAAATGACCAAACCCCATTGTTGAGCCAATTCCTAAGTTTGAATTCCACTTTTTCCAATGCACATTAAAGGTGCCACTCTATTTCCCATTAAAATCCTCCAAACCCAAACCCCTATAGTTCATACACGATATATTATCATATATTTCCATTCCATGTGTTATGTATAAACCAACTATGTATCATTTAAACTTAGGCTTTAAGCTATAAGTCCATGGCATATGAAATATGCCATGTAACATTTAAACCAAGGTTTTGCAAGTATTTTATCCTCCAACTAATCGGTATAAAAAAACTATATAGGAAGAATACGATAGGGAATAATCAAGTCGTAATTATTTACACCATAGTAAATAATTATCACATCATTAATAAATCGATATCACATAAATGATAAAGGATGAAGTGACCTTGTCACTATCATATAGTCTATAATGAAAAATATTAACTATGAGTGTAATGTCACTAGGATAGGGCTCCAAATGCCATCTCCAGTGATCAAACGATCAATACCTTCTGCTAAGCTCTATAAACAAGTTCCGTCGCCAAGCTATAACTGCACATAAATGGGGCAATAATGCATTAGTTCGATAGAACTAAGTAACCCATTGTGTCAAGTAGAAACTGTCACCTCTCATGGTTACAAGGGAAACTTGTCCACTCCACCCCTTTGTTTCCAAGAACAAAGTTAAGTTAGAACCAGGTATACGACTGTAAGCACATGCTATAGCAATCAAGTACGTAAACACATAACTAACTTACACATCAATGTGTAACCCAAGTAGAAACAATAATCAACATCACAACAATATATGTAACATAAATTAAAAAACCTCATCGAGAAATATGGAAACAGGACGTAAGAACAGCTTACGACAAAACAACATTACAATCAAAGTATGACACATTCCGCAAAGTTCAATAAATGTCCAACATAGGTAGTTTTGACTAGCCTAATAAATTTTTTTTTTTTCAAATTTTGGGGGCATTACAAGTGGTATCAAATCTGAGTTTCAAAACTGAAAGACCTAATGGGCTTACTAGACATTCTTTGCAAAGAAAATAAAGTATGTTTTAATTTTTTTTAACTAACAAATTTTTTTCCTATTATAAAAAAATTTGCAATTTCAGGAATTTTTACAAAACAATTCATATCATGAACACTGGAGAAGATAACAGTCGGCAAGGGAAATTGAATACTGCCACCCAGGATGCAGAAATGGTGGTGGAACTGAATTATGACATTATGAAAACCATACAAAGTCTTCAAGAAGACTAGCAAAGTTTCAGAGATGACAATCTGAATGAAAGAAAGGAACAACAAGCAATCAATGAAGCATTGTTGTGAAATATGACAATAGGAATCCCACAAGGTAAACCCACGCATTCCACAAACCGGTTCAAGAAGGAACCTTATCATAAACAAGCCAGTAGCCCAAGAGAATAAAGAGAAGAGGAACATACCCCTGAACCTCCAGAAGGAGAATATCACAGCCCTTCCAGTGAGGACTCTCTTTCTCCATGCAAAAAGAAACAAACAAGTAATGACAATATCTAGGGGGAGTTCAGAAAAATAAGAGCCCCAACCTATGAAGGAGAGGTGAACTTGGTGGAGAAATCTGAAGAATGGTTGTTAGGTATGAGCAAATATTTTCGAGCTCATAACTACTGTAGCGAAATGAAGGCTTGACTGGACATCTATAATTTAAATGGAAAAGAAACGAGACGGTGGAGAGAATTGAAACATACCAAGAAATATAAGGTAAGATAAATACAATGGAGTAAATTCCACAAGATCTTCCAAGAAAAATATATGTCGGAAATATTCTTCGACAGAAAAGTGAAAGAGTTTCATGAGTTGCGTATGGGATCCATGACTATGGATGATTTTATTAATAGATTTCTAGATTTGTTACATTATGTACCATACATCAAGGATGAAAAGGTAAAGATCCAACAACTTTTAGGATGTCTTCCTCCCAACTTTCGGGAAATGATTGACTTCGACATCCCTAAAACCTTGGAAACCACATTGTACAAAGCTAGGATTTGCTATGAGCATGGAAAGCTAAGGTAAGAGAACATGAATAGAAATAGAGACAAGTCTAAGAATTTCTTTGACAACCGCAAACCCGGTTTTAACCCACCACTGTATAGGAAATAGAACTATAGTTTTCCAATGAACAAGAACTTCAACAAATCAGGTACAAAACCATATGTACCAGCTCAAAATGCTAACAAGCCAATAGTAGCTAGGGGAGCCAATTCTACCCCTCTACAGATCAAATGCTGGAAATGCAGCAGGCCTCATTATGCCTGATATTGTAAGAACAAGACCAATGGTGTCTTGCACAACTTACAACAAGAACCAACAGTATAGGACATAGTTGGAACACCACGAATTTATGCAACCTTGGATGGATGATAGGAAGACCATCAGGTTACCATGGTTGAACACTTCTATTTCAATATTAATTAACCACGGTGCTTTCTGGAGCTATGTATCACCTAAAATTGTTGATGTATGTAAACTAGGAAAAACAATGATAAACCTTCACTCGTACAATTAGCCACAGGTATAAAATGGAAGGTTTTGGAAATAGTTAAAGACTATGAGATAAACCTGAATGGTTATCCTACGAAAGTAAAGATGAAAATCCTACCCTTAGGATTATACAACATACTTATCGGCATGGACTGGTTGTAACAAGACCATGTCATGATTTATTTCTTACACAAGTCAATCTTTTGTAGAGATAGCCAAGGGAATCAAGTAAAGATTCAAGGTGTACCAAAGAAAGTTTTGGTAAGGAAGATATCTACCTTACAAGAAAAGAAGTGCATTAGAAAAGGTTGCAAGTTGTTTGCAGTAAATATTTGAGACATAGAGGCTGATAGAGAACAACGCATAGAGGAATTTCTCATTCTTGTAGAATTCAAGGATGTATTTCTTGAGGAAATCCCTGGATTACCTCTAAAAAGAGACCTAGACTTTTCCATAGAACTGACACAAGGATGAGTTCTGACTTAAAAATTCCCTTACCACATGAATGCACCAGAGTTGGTGGAACTCAAACTGTAGTTGTAGGAGTTGATAGAAAAAGGATATATCCAACCAAGTGTGTCCCCTTGGGGAGCACAATAATTTTTGTAAAGAATAAGGATTGTACAATGCGAATGTGCATCGATTATCATTAGCTTTACAAAATGACTATCAAAAACTGATACCCACTCCCTAGGATCAATTACTTGTTCGATTAGGAAGGAGGATCCAATATCTTTTCAAAGATTGAACTGTGATCTGGGTACCATCATGCACGGATTCACGATGAGGATATTCACAAAACCTCCTTTCGTACAAGGTACGGGCACGATGTGTTTGTAGTAATGTTGTTCGGGTTAACCAATGCACTCACAAACTTTATGTGTATGATGAATAGTATATTTAGTAATTATCTGGATAAATTTGTTTTGGTCTTTATAGATGACATCCTAGTTTACTCTAAAAGTAATGAGGAACACGAGGAACACCTCCGCATAGTGCTATGGGTGTAACAAGAACACTAAATGTATGCCAAGTTTAGTAAATGTGATTTTTACAAACCAATGATATAGTCCTTGGGTCACATTATCTCCGAGACAAGGATAGCTATGGACCCAAAAAATATTAGAGCCATAGAAGAATGGCCTAACCCTACTAGTGTCACCGACATTAGGTCCTTTTTGGGATTAGTCGTATATTATCGAAAGTTCATTGAGAACTTCTTGAGGATAGCTTTTACCATGACTTCTTTGCAGAAAAAGGAAAATAAGTTCTTATCGACGACCAAGTGCAAGGAAAGCTTTCAAAAGCTTAAGCATCTTTTAACGACCGCATCTATAATACGAATTGTGGATCATGATGGGGATTTTTTTTTTTCATGGATGATAGCAAGGAAGGACTTGGAGGAGTCCTCTTGCAAAATGATTATGCGATCTGTTATGAATCGAGTTAAAGGAACATGAGAACAATTACCCCACACATGATCTTCAGTTAGCGGTCATCATTCACGCATTGAAGATGTGGAGGCATTACCTCATGGGAAGGAAATTCCTTTTGAATATAGACAATATGATTCTGAAGTATTTATTTGAGCAACCAGATCTGAATGCTAAGGAAGCCATATGGTTGGACTTCCTTAGTGAGTACCATTTTGAGCTAAAGCATATTAAGGGAAAAGAGATCAAGATTGCTAATGCTTTGAGTCGACGAACTCATATGATATATGAGGTCACTTTAAGTCAAACCTATTTGGATTTGCATGAGAGGATTATAACAGCAAACAGAGTTGACCCTTTCTATGTAGAAATCCTCAAGAAAGTCCAAGAGGACAGGTTTTTTCAACAACAAAAAGAGTACAAGGTAGACAAAATAGGATTGATGTGGTCCACAAAGAGATTGTAAGTTTTGGAAGGAGGGGAAATTTGGTCTGGAATCCTCACGAAATTTCATCAGAAACCCTCCTCGAGGCATCCAAGATATCAATTAATGATATCCACCATTAAGAGACACTTTTTCTGGCCTAAGTTAAAGGCTGACATTGCATTGTTTATCGTGAAATGTCATGAATGTGAGCTGAGAATCAGCATCCTTCGAGATTGTTGTAGCCACTACCCATTCTAGAATGGAAGTGGGAATTCATTAGTATGGATTTTACAACCAAAAAACCGAAAAGTAAGAAACAAAAAGATTATATATTTGTAGTAGTTGACAAATTTTCAAAAGCAACACACTTAATTCCAGTGAAATCGACCTACAAGGAAGTACACATTGTCAATATATTCTTAAAGGAGATATTCACATTGCATGGGATACCCAAGTAAATCATCTCGGATCGAGATACAAAGTTTGCTGGAAACTTTTGAAGATCCTTATTCTTCGGATTAGAGACACAGTTGAACTTTAGTACTGCTTATCACCCGTAGACAAACGGGAAGACAGAAAAGGTAAACCATATTTTTGAGGACATGCTTAGGATGTATGTCATGAAAAAATCCACCAAGTGGGAAGACTACCTCCATCTTGCAAAGTTTGTATATAACAACAGTTACCAGACTTCCACCAATATGAGTCCCTTTGAGGTACTCTATGGACAGAATTGTAGAACATAGGTTACTTGGGATAGCCCGATGGATCAGCTCATGTTAGGGACTGGTCTATTAAAGGACTTGGAACAGCTGGTTACTAAGGTCTACGTGAACCTTAAAGAAGCACAAGACTGCTAGAAAAGCTACGCAGATAAGAAAAGAAAAGATAAATATTATCAAATAGGCGACCATGTCTACTTGAAAGTAAAAGAAAAATGGAGCTCGTTGAGCTTGGGAAGGTGCATTAAGTTAGCACCTAGGTTTTGTGGAACCTTTGAAATAGTGGCCAAGAGAGGGCCAATGGCATATGAACTAGCGTTACCTATGCACATAAGAGTCCATAATGTTTTCCATGCATCATTATTAAACACATATTTGTATGATACTAAACATGTGGTTGATTGGTACTTATTACAGGTGGAGCCTAAAGGGGAGTTTTCCCCTAAACCTCTTTATATATTGGACAAGAGACAGATGGAGCTCTGGAAGCGCACCGTAGTCCAGTTGAAAGTGCAATGGAAGAACTTCTAAGCCGATGACTCTACTTGGGAGAATGAAGCCACCATGAGAAATACTTACCCTGCTTTGTTTCATGATTTCATTCCGAGTCCTTAGAACACTAGGGACGGTGTTCTTCTAAGAGGAGAGGGATGTAATATCCCAAATTTTGAACCTAACACTTATGGGCATGATCCCCATTGATTATGATGTTACCTTGATATTTTATTTTGATATATTGGGTCGAAGACCACATTGTATATGAAAATGATGATTTGTTTGATATACTAGGTGTAAGCCAATTGCATATACATACATACATATATATATATATTCTTATGTTGGTCATGGACCGTGAAGCACATGATTGATGAGATGGTTTGTGTTGAGCGAGCAGCTCTAGAGCACAAGGGTAAGTTGATGTTTTGTGTTGAGCATGAAGCTCTGGAACATCGGATCCTTGGCCATTGTATCCCTAGGTATATCCTACAAGTACATCCTAGCATTAGTGTTGAGCGAAAAGCAATGGAATTGCACTAAGTTTGTAACTCTCTCTTTTTGGCATTGAGCATGGGCTCTAAATAAACGCTAAGAGTTACTGGAAATAATTAATGATTCCCAAGTGAAAATGGATCTAGGAAAATATTGATGTCATCTGACTTATTTATAAGTGATTAAATGAAATTTTGAATTTCTATATTCTCATCAAATACTGAAGAACTACCATGTTATATGAGGGAATCCAACATGCAGAGATGTTTAGAGTTTCCTAGCCTAGTAGACCTAACCATCTACCTAGTGTGCAGGTCTTAGCCATTAGAAGAGCTTCAATTTTTAGGTACGAGGTTCTTGACTTCCTATTTCATTTTCTAGAATAAGAGCTAGCTATATTATGCAAGCATTTATATTATACTTCCTAACCCTATGTACCTCGTTTTCCTGTGAAATTATTTTAGGTTTTACATTTTTCATTATAAACCCTAGGTTGTAATTTATTTCTTGTTTAAATATTTAACAAGGGATTTGTACTTTTTGTTTTACTTTTGTATTGTCTTTTACTGCCTAAACCTTGTTTTCCTACAACCTAGGAATTATTTCTAAATAAGTACATAGTTGTTCATTTACCTATGTACTCTACTAACATATTTCATATTTTCAATAGAGACATGTTATAAATAAAAGGCTAGTTCAGAATTAAGCTTCAAACATAGAATAATCATACAACATAGTTAACTAAATATAATAAATATAACCTAACAAATATATATATATATATATTATCAGGTATAAAACATAAATATAATTCTAAATTATCACCACTTTAAACACATCTAAGAATAACCATAAAATTCAAATACTAAAGCTAATATAAAACTCAAACCAAGACCTCTCATGGTCTGTTTAAACATTCTGCATTAATCAGATATTATCATAAATCCAATCAACAGTCCAAGTATTGAGACCATCTAGTGGTCCACGATATCTTAATACATTATACCAATTATACACATAAATACTCATTACGTAAACAACCGATCAAACCCTTAAATAATAATGAATCATAATATAAATCACCAGCCATAAACAAAATTTTCTGCATAAATAAAAACAACCATAATATCTGTTACATAACTATTTACGAACGAACGTAATAGCACTTACAGTAATCAATTAAAAACCCAATAGTATTCAGAGTATTCATTAAAACAAACATAAGTGCATAGAGGTCACAAGATCGATTCCTATGGGCATTAAAGCCCCAAATCATATCCATACAAATCTAAACCCATTAGAGGAAAATTCAACTCAAAATTGGCCTTTCAACCCTAATTCAAATTCCATGTCATCATGTGTTAGCCAATTAAATTGATTTAAATTTGAAATAACATATAGATATTAAACAAGTTTTTAATATAAATTTGGGGATACGTACCATATAAAAAAATACTTTTTTTGTTCGTATTTTTAACATATCTCCATGTGTTTTTACTCAAATTTCGATCAGGAGAGCTCCCTCGATGCGGAATTAAATTCCGCATCCAATGCGAACCCACACTACATACTTTTGATGGACCACTTTACCCTAAAAACAATAAATACCTAAAAAAATGTGATGATCATCCAACGCGTACCCTCACTGCATACTTTTGACAGACCCCACTACCCCAAAAACAAGAAATACCCTAAAAAATGTGATGATCATCATGTTTTTTCAGGTATTTATTATTTTAGGGGTAGCAGGGTCCATCAAAAGTATGCAATGTGCATAGGCGTTAGATGTGGAATTTAATTCTGCATTTAGGGAGCTCTCCCGATCGAAATTTGAGTATAAACACAGGGAGATATGTCGAAAATATGAACAATTTTTTTTTCTTTTCTTCCTCCAAAATTAATAAATATTATTTTATTATTTTCCTCAGGAGGACCATTTTGAGTTGAAATTTCTTCTAATGCTCACCAATACAAACCTCCCAGGATCGAATCCTATAGGGTCTTTAATAATTTACAAAGCCACACTATATGATTTATACACATCTTGCCATTAAAATATCAACTCTCTACACAATGGTTGAAATACCTAAATAAAATTACATACATTGTAATCTATGGCCCTCAGCCCTATACACAACCAACGCATTATAATAATTCAACATTTCCAAATATTTCACCCTGTCAATGTTACCAACAACGACGAATTACTAGTCATCGGGTTACACTACAGACAACCCCCACTTCTTATTACATAACAAAAATCGTAAACAATAAACAAGATTCCACAACTACGAGGGAAGGAAACACCAATGCGATATGGAATGGCCCCAAGACATAAAACTGTCACACAAGTCATCCATAAAACCAACTCATACAATGAATGCAAAATCCACAGAGTCCCTGATTTAACAAATATTGAAATCGAAGAAGCATAAAATTATAAACACGGTCTCTATAAATCCATTAACAAGTTTACACATTCGTTACCCTCTGCCATTGCACCATTGCAAGCAGTGGTGCTTCCCATTACATATAAACATAACCAAAACACTATATACAAAACACATAGAGCCTATCAAAGGTTTATCCGGGCTCACTTCGCTACCCAAAATCACCATTTAAATACATCCCGATACCTTATAAGCTCAGGACCGAAGGAAATCAAAACCCCAAGTCTATCACTTTACAAAATGCAAATCTCTTTTCAGACACAATCCAACCCCAACCCAAAACGCATCCATTAAAATCTAGACTCAATGTAATATCCTGAATTTTGGAACTAACACTTATGGGCATGAGCCCCATTGTTTATGATGTTACCTTGATGATTTATTTTGATATACTAGGTTGAATACCACATTGCATATGAACATGATGATTTGTTTGATATACTGGGCATAAGCCAATTTGGAAGTGTTAGGCATAAGCCATGGAGCCTTCCATGACTCATGTTGAGAATAAGCTCTATAACATCGAATCCTTGGCCATTGTACCCCTAGGTGTATCCTACAAGTACATCCTAGCATTAATGTTGAGCAAAGAGCTTTGGAATTGTACTAAGTTTGTAACTCCCTATTTTTAGCATTGAGTATGGGCTCTAGTAAGCGGTAGGAGTTACTCAATAGAATTAATGATTCTCGAGTGAAAAAGACTCGAGAGAAATATTGATCTCATCTGACTTATTTATAAGTGATAAATGAAAATTCAAATTTTCGTATTCTCATAAAGTACTGAAGAGATACCATGTTATACGAGGGAATCCAACATGCAAGGATGTTTAGAGTTTCCTAGCCTAGTAGACCTAACCATCTACCTGATGACCTTAATGAAAAAGTGTCGTAAGTCTAGGGATCACAATATGTGATACCCTAAGACAAACGTTACCAAATAATATATTATTATATATTTTATACAGAGTATGTATAAAGAGTACACATAGTAATAATAATAATAATGTAAGAAAGAAGGAAAAGTTCAATCTATTACTATTATTACTAAGATAAAAATTAAATAGTATAATACCTATAAAAGTCCAATTTAGGAACTAGTTAAAAGTTCCTGAGTTAAAGCATTACAAGTACTAAATTAAATAAAAAGGGTTAAATCAAGAAATGAAGTGATTCTTGATTTAACTGCCCCTTTGACTAAAAAGTCTGTCTATAAAGTCCCAATCCAAAGAGAGGCTTAGGGATCTCTTCCATCTTTTTGGATTCATTATTCTACCTGATTATTCTCAAGAAAGTTCTTAGAGAACATTTTCCTAAGAGGAAAAAGGAGAACAGATCCATACTTGATTTACTAGTTAGGGTAGCATTACCTTAGGAGCTCTAAGCTACTTGGATGTTGGAACCAGCTTGGGGGGATCCGGATTGAAACCTAGAACGGTTTCAGGTCATGGCTCGGTGGAACGTGGCAATTCCTAAGTGATTCAGTTAGCTATACAGAGGTTAGATCTACCTATGAATTGTTAATACTAGGTAATTGAGTGTGCATGTTTCAGCTATTAGAAGAACTTCAATTTTCAGGTATGAGGTTCTTGACTGCCTATTTCATTTTCTAGAATAAGCGCTGGCTAGATTATGCAAGTACGTATATTATATTTTCTAACCCTATCTACCTTTTTTTTCTTGTCAAAATTCTGTTAGGGTTTACATTTTCATTATAAACCCTAGGCTATAATTTAATTTATGTTTAAACATTTATCAAGGGTTTTGTACTTTTAGTTTTTCTTTTGTATTGTCTTTTACTACTTAAACCTTGTTTTTTCCTACAACCTAGGAATTATTTCTAAATAAGTACATAGTTTTTCATTTACATATATACTCTACTACCATATTTAAAATTGTCAGCATATCCATGTTATAAATAAAAGAATAGCTCAGAGTTAAGCTTCAAACATAGAATAATCATACAATCTAGTTAACTAAATAAAATAAATAAAAACTAACAAATATATATACATATATATATATATATATATATATATATATATATTATCAGGTATAAAACAGAAATATAATTCTGAATCATCAACACCATAAACACATCTAAGAATAACCATAAACTTCAATCACTAAAGCTAAGATAAAAATAAACCAAGACCTCTTAGGGTTTGTTTAAACATTCTGCATTTATCAAATATTATCATCATAATCAAGCTATAGACCAAGTATCGAGACCACCTATTGTTCACGATTTATTACTATTAATTACCTTCATGAAATTATAAATTTCTGTAGACAATTTATCCTTATAGTAAAAATTTTCAAACTTCAAATAAAACAAACCATGGAATAATTATAAAACATATCATCAATCACGAGCCATAAACAAAAGTCTTTGCATAAATAAAAACAACCATAATATCATTTACATAACCATTTATGAACGAAGGTAATAGCATATACAACAATCAATTAAAAACCAAATATGATTTATAGTATTCATTAAAACAAATGTAATTGCATAGAGGACATGGGATCGATTCCTGTGGGAGCTAAAGCCCCAAATCGTATCCATACAAATCTAAACTCTCACCCATACAAACACCCCATAATCGAATCCTGTAAGGGTCTTTTAAAAATTTACAAAAGCCACGCTATATGATTTATACACAGCCTTCCATTAAAATATAACCTCTCAACACATTGCTCGAAAGACCTAAATCAAATTACATATGTTGTAATCTATGGTCCTCGGCCTTTTATTATAATAATTCAACATTTCCAATATTTAACCCTATCAAGGTTACCAACAACAACGATTTTATAGCCATTGGGTTATACTATAGACAACCCCCATTTCATATCATATAACAAGAATCATAAACAATAAAAAAGATTCCACAACTACGAAGGCAAGAAACGCCAATGCCATACGGCATGGCCTAATCCTTAACACTGTCGCATAAGTCATCCGTGAAACCAACGCATACAACAAATGAAAAATTCAAACATTCCATGACTTAATGACCATTGAAATCGATGCAGCATAAAATTATAAACACAGTCTTTATAAAATGATCACCAAGTTTACACAGTCGTTACCATCGACCATTGCACCATTGCAAGCAATGGTACTTCCCATTGCACATAACATAACCCAAAACACTAATTACATATTACACACAGCCTATCAAAGGTTTACCTAAACACTCTTTGTTTCCCAGAGTCACCATTTAATTACATTCCATTACATTGTAAGCTCAGGCCTGAAGGAAACCAAAACCCCACAACAAAACCCCAAAGTCTGTCGCTTTACAAAACACATATCTTTTTCCAAACATAGTCAAACCCCAACCCAAAAAGCACCCATTGAAAAACAAACTCAAGCAATTACAACCACGATGAGTCTAATCTCTATCACAACCTTTAAGCAAAAGGAGGGAACAATTTTTCACTTGTACAAAGTAGGCTTACCTGAATGGGTATGGATTTTCCAACAACGTTATCCATGAGCCACGAATCCCAATTATTCCTACACTCTGCAACCTACAAACACACAGAGAGAAAGGAACCATTAGAAGTATGCGATGTTGAACCAATCGAACCAACAAATTATGCCAATAACACAGAACGATCACATACCTGTCATTCCATGGAAATCACATCTCTTCATACTGAGCAGGAGTAGAGTGCAAGAAGCCTAGCTGCGAATGATCAAACCCCATCATTGAACCAAGACCTAAGTTGGGCTACCACTCTTTCCAATGTGCATTAAAGGAACCACCATGTTTCCTATTAGCGTCCTCAAAACCCAAATCCCTATAGTTCATACGCGATACATTATCATATAATTCAATTCCATGTGATATGTATAAACCCACTATGCAACGTTTAAACTTAGGATTCAATCCCTAAGTCCATGGCATATGCAATATGCCATGGGACATTTAAAACCAAGGTTTTTGTAAGTATTTTATCCTCCCACTAATTGTTAAAATCAAACAATATAGGAAGAATACGAAAGGGCATAGTCATGTCATAAAACATTTAAACCATGATATTTAAGGGTCTCATAAATAATAAGTCCAAGTCATGCAAATTGTAAGTGCGATAGTGACACCCGTCACTGTCATAAAGACCATAATGATAATAAGAACAATCAGTGTAATGTCACTAGGATAGGGCTACAAATGAGAGCGCCAGTAATCAAATAATTAGTACCTTCTGTTAAGCATTATAAACAAGTTATCTATCACCAAGTATCCCTACACATAAAGAGGAAAATAATGCATTAGTTTGATAGAAGTAAGTAAGCCCATTGTGTCAAGTAGAAACTGTTACCTCTTGAGGTTACGAGGGAAACTAGTCCCACCACTACACCCCTTTATTTCCAAGAACAGAGTTAAGTTAGAACCATGTATACGATAGTAAGCACATGCTATAAATAATGAGGTATGTAAACAAATAGCTAACTTACACATCAATGCGTAACCAAAGTACAACAGTAATCAACAACACAACAATGTAAGTAACATATTAATAACCGCATCGAGAAATATGGAAACAGGACGTAAGAACAACTTATGACCAAACAACAGTACAATCAGAGTATGCATTAGAGGAATTTTGAGGTCTCAAATGGGCCTCCTAAGGAAAATAATAAAATAATAGGTAAAACAATAAAATAATATTTATTAATTTTGGAGGAAAAAAGAAAAAAACTATTTTTTTGTTTGTATTTTCAACATATCTCCCTATGTTTTTACTAAAATTTCGATCAGGAGAGCTTGTTGGATGCAAAATTTGATTCTGCATCCAACAAATACCCACACTGCATACTTTTGACGGACACTGCTACTCCAAAAACAAAAAATACCAAAAAACTGTGATGATGACATCATCATCACATGTTTTCAGGTATTTCTTGGTTTTGGGGTAGTGGGGTAAGTCAAAAGTATGCAATGTGGGTACTCGTTGGATGTGGAATCAAATTATGCATCCAACGAGCTCTCCTAATCGAAATTTGAGTAAAAACATAGGAAGATATGTCGAAAATACGAACAAAAAAAATAATTCTTTTTTTTTATGACAAATATGTCAATTCAACCATTATGGTTGACTCATTTTATTGGAATTCTATTGTTTCTTGAATTCCAACTCACAAGAACTAATTGTTGGCGTGTTTTCTTATAAGGCCAATGTTAGACCCCAAATTTCCTCTAATGACACATTCCGCAAAGTTCAATTAATGTCTAGCACAGGCAGTTTTAACTGGCCTAATAATTTTTTTTTTCAATTTTTGGGGACATTACACTAAATCATTTACAACCACGATGAGTATCATCTTTGTCGTAACCATTAAGAAAAAGGAGGGAACACGTTTGCACTTGTATAGAGAAATCTTACCTGAATGGGTATGGATTTTTCCACAATGCTATCCACAAGCCATGAATCCCATTTCTTCACTAAAATATGCAACCTGCAAACATAGAGCGAAAGGAACCATGAGAAGTATGTGATGTAAAACCAACTAAATGAACTAATGATGCTAAAAACACAAAACGGTCACATACATGTCAAGCCACTGAAATCACATTTATTCATACTATGAAGGAGCAGAGTACAAGCAACTAAGCTGCGAATGACCAAACCCCATTGTTGATCCAAGCCCTAAGCTAGGCTGCCACGTTCTCCAATGCGCATTAAAGGAACCACCATGTTTCCCATTAACGTCCACCAAACCCAAACCCCTATAGTTCATACGCGATATATTACCATATATTTCCATTCCATGTATTATGTATAAACCCACTATGCATCGTTTAAAATCAGGATTTAATCCCTAAGTCCATGGCATATGAAATATGCCATGGAACATTTAAACCAAGGTTTTTGCAAGTATTTTATCCTCTACTAATTGTTAAAAACGAACCATATAGGAAGAATACGACAGGGCATAATTAAGTCGTAATTATTTACACCATAGAAAATAATTATCACATCAATAATAACTCGATATCACGTAAATGATAATGGATGAAGTGACCACATCACTATCATACAGTCCGTAATGAAAAAATATTAACAATCAGTGTAATGTCACTAGGATAGGGCTAGAAATGCGAGCGCTAGTGATCAAACAATCAGTACCTTTCGTTAAGCATTATAAATAAGTTTTCCATCACCAAGTTATACCTACACATAAACGGGACAATAATTCATTAGTTCAATAGAACTAAGTAAGCCTATTGTGTCAAGTAGAAACTTTTACCTCTTAAGGTTACAAGGGAAACTGGTCCTGCCACTCCACCCCTTTGTTTCCAAGAACAAATTTAAGTTAGATCCATGTATATGATAGTAAGCACATTCTATAACAATGAAGTACGTAAAAAAATAACTAACTTACACATCAATGCGTAACCCAAGTACAAACAGTAATCGACATCACAACAATATTTGTAATATATTAGTAAACCTCATCGAGAAATATGGAAACAGGATGTAAGAACAACATACAACAAAACAACAGTACAATCAGAATATGACACATTCCGCAAACTTCAATTAATGTCAAGCACATATAGTTTTGACTAGCCTAATAAAAAAAAAATTATTTTCAATTTTTGGGGACATTACAAGTATGATAGATAGATTTGTAGAGAATGGTTTGCAACAAATATGAATATTGTGTGATAAGAGATATCACCTCAGCGATAGAGAAGAGAGATCCAATGCAACCCTACAAAAACAACTGTATGAAGATGTATTGAAGTTGCCATATGCTTAGTATATTAATAACAAGCCAAAAACCCTAGCATGAAGAAGGTAGCACATAGGAGGCTCAATGAACACATTGAGAGCCTACACCACATATTGCATTAACAAGGAGGATCTAACTAGAACTCTATCCATGCAAACATTAGTGCCCTTTGTTTCCTCAATTAGCTTGAACTGAATGTTCACTACCTTGAACTAAAAGTGAATTGACTTAACTCAATGTTAACTCACTTGAATTTAATGTTAACTTTACATCAACTGAATGTTAACTAACTTGAACTGAATGTTAACTGAATGTGAACTAAACTCCATATTTAACTGATTGTTGATCACATAGTTAACAGACTAACTTAATTTCATTAGTGATTCACTCAGTGCTATCCATGCACAATTTCTATTATTAACTTTTGCATGGATCTCTTTAGTTAATTGATGCATGTTGATTGATGAACATTAAGATCTGTTTTACTTAACTAATTACATTCATTAATTATTCAACTCATTCTTTAACTGAGGAATTCATATTTACTGAATCTTTATAACTTGAGTTCACTCAAAAATTTACATGGGCATTCAAATTATCTTTCTGTCGTCTTTATCTCACTATCATTAAATAATTAATGCATGCTCCATATGTGTATTATTTATCCATCTTATCATACCATACTCATAAGTATTATTCCATAGATATTAATGATCATAAATGTTACCCTGGGCCATTAAGTCATATTGTAAAGTAATTCACTCTAGGGGTAGCTAATCCCTGAAGGAGACTTATAACACTTAATGACCATGACTAGAAATATATCGCGTAGTACAACCACATGACTTGATACATCACAAGTCCATCTCCATAATTGGAGATCCATTCTCATAGGGTGTGGTCTTTGAGAATCATTGAATTGATACAATACAAGTCTAGACTTGATAAAACACAAGTCCGTAGTATTGACACAACACAAGATCAATGTTGATACATTACACAACTCCAATCTTGATACAACACAACATTCCAATCTTCATATAACACAATATCAGAGTACATGACTCCACCTCAATACATGAGGACATAGATAGGACTTGATACAACACAATATCCTCACTTGATTCTACACAAGTCTTGGAGAATGAATCTTGATGTTGTACAATGAATAATCCCTCTCAGGAAGGGAGACATTCTCTGCTTTACCAGGAATTTCCTTCCATAGCAAGCTTATCTCATAAGTGTCTATACTTCGTCACTGAGAGAAACTTATCCACACTTTTTCAACCTTATCATCAGTAGCTATATTTTGAAACTTCATTTTACATGACCATGACTTTGATGAAGTAGAATTTCATCTCAATGTGCTTAATTATAGTAGACATGGGGTTTTTTTTCCAGAAAGCTTGACTATTAACACCAAATAACTGTAGACTCAAGTATTTCATCCTCGTAGGTAGAATCCCAAGCTACACTACTCCTCAACAGGTAGTACTATCCAAAAAATACATTTAACTTATGTAGTACTAACCGCAATACACATAGTTAATCCCAAGTTATATAATAGGTCCACTGTGTATCAAAATACAACAAAGAACATATTCTAGTGTGCCTTTAAGGTACTCAAACATATGCTTATCCACAAGCATAAAAATACAACGTGAGTGCTAAGTACATTAAGAGACCAACTATCAACTTAATCACAATAACATCATTTGGATATGATCTAGAATGTAGTTTCTCTAAACTAGAAACTATGGATTTCACATCCATCATAAACAACACACTAAATGTGTAATATCATGTAGAAATAAAATCTTATCGTTTCTTTCAATTTTGAACATTTGTTGACTTTGAGAATCTTCTACCATCCGAATAAGTTCTTAGTGATCTTGTCATTCTCTGTGATGTTCTTCAAGGGATGAGCACTTTCATAGTGATTTCATATCATAATAACCCACATAGACAACTATATGACTATGTAACCTCTCCAAGACGTTTAATTGTTCTATGACAGTTCAGATTATAACTCTTCTAGAGTATCTAATAGTCTTCAAGACGTTGACCATGTCTTGCTCAAGTGGATTTTCTCCACAAGATATCACAACCATTGGCTTCCTCAGTTATGTATCATGACTAACTAGTTTAGGAAATTTTAATACCCAATAAGGAAATATGGACTCTTGTAATGCCGAACTTAATCGACATGTGTGTACTTGTGTAAGTGCAATGTGTACTTGTGTAAGCATACTATATACTTGGATTAGCATGTGTATTGTGCTTTGAGCATTTGAATAATGTGATTTTTATTTATAATAGAATAAAAATTGTCATTTTTTAATTCAAAAAAATATTACTAAAATTCAAGCAAATTTAGATAACTTTCCAATTTTGTCTATGGAAAGAGTATTCCTCTACTTAAACTAACTAAATATCTTTCTTTAATACTCTCTACTTAAACTAATTAAATACCTTTCTTATAAAATAAAAAATTAAGTAAAAACTTATTTGAGTGATTTGGATGACATCACTCCATAACAACCATTAATAAATAAATGTATGAATTAAAACATTTAAAAGAAAATAAAGAAAGAAAGAAAAAAAGGTCACAACGTTATCCACCTGACCAGCCCTAAGTTGAATAACAAATGTAAAGACGAAATGCATATTATGATCACTTTGCTTCTCCACACAGGAAAGAATAAGTCAATTGAGTAAGAAATGTTAATACGAAATGCATTTTATAGTATCTGTTTAATCGGAAAAAATAAGCTGACGCAATCACAAATTTCGGTGTACCACGAATTTACAAACAAAATTATGTTCTTTGAAAACTAGTATATCAAACAATACACAGCACTTTCCCAATAGTTTTAACATAATTTATTAGTTTTAAATAAATTTTAAATTAAAATTAATTTTTAATACTTTATATCTATTCATTTCCATTGGACAACTTACTACCTACCTGTCAATATAAGCATCTTGCCTACCTAAAAGTCTTAAGGCACCTTTCTTCAAATTAATAAATATTTTCAATCATTCTATTATAAAATATCCTTTCTTCAAGTTAGAAATAATTTCAATCATTCTAATTATATCATATATCTATCTTGAATAGAAACATATTGGTTATACAGTTTTGAATAGAAACATATTGGTTAGAGGGTTTTTTTTGGGTTAAAATACACCCATCTTTTATAGAATCATATTAGTTACAGAGGCTTAATGCAGCTCCCTAGGCAAAATATTATCGATGGAATCTATTTTAAAATGGTAATGGAGAATAAATTAGATAATCAACTGTTCATTGGTAAAGCTGAGGCAGTGACTCTTTGATTCAAGAATATAGTGTGGATCACACGATAACAATCTTAATGAAGTATCACTCTAACAGATAAATGTATTGACATTATAATTTTTTAATTTGTTTCAAATAGGAATCATTATTCTAAGGATGTTTCTAGAACCTATGCTACATCTAGTCCGGATATTGAATAAAAGATTGGTCAACCTCGAAGATGAAGATGTTATGGAAGATAATGTCACCGAGTTTGATTTATCTACTCTAAACATGCTTTTACCATATTTGTATGAAGATGAAGACTATCCTAGACTTTCTAGGATCATAAATCAATTTAATTTTCTCGGAGAATTCTGAAACCTTCAACATGCAGGAATTGAATAAGTGATCAGTTACACTCCCCATATTCACAAATCAGTTTAATTTTCTTGGAAAATGCTCGCACCCTCAACCTGCAGGAATTGAATAAGTGACCTGAGGGGTTACAGTAAACCGTTTAGGTTATATGGATACAGGACTTTTGAGAAAATTGGCAGCCTAATCTGATTCAGCGTATCTCGGTTACTTGCCGTGATTGAAATCAATGAGAGAAACACACATAAAATAATTGTTTAGTATAGGCGGGTATTAATGAAATCATATAAATCATAAAATAAACGCGTTTCCATTACAATACAACAAAGGATGGGTGGGTGGATTGTTATATAGTCTCTTACTTAATGAAGCCGCAACGTCAGGGACATTGGATGCTTCGCTTTCTTCCAATTTAAGAATTACTGCGAGAGAAAGATACGACTCAGAAAGGCTCATCAGAAATGTCGACGCTTCACAGCACATGCAGATCCAGATATAGAAGATGAAACTCATTTTTAATATCCATCCTTCGGTTTGGTTTGCTGTGTGGCGGTTTAGGTTTAGGCTCTTGCGGTAAACGTGGATGTTTCGTTAATTTCTTGCAAACTCGATAATTCCAAAGGGATTGCATTGATTCATCTTAAAAACAGCAGCAGCTGGACGAAGATGAGTTATGCATTCTCCTTGGAATCCTCCAGTCTGAAGAATCTCGTGGAGCGGGCTGTATGCAGAGCCATTGCTGCGATTCTATCCAGATGTAATTTGGTATTGGTATGTATTTTCATTCTCTAAATTAAGCTAGCTTTTAAATAATTATGTTTATAAGTATTTAAATCAACAACATTAAGTCAAGTGTAACAAGTGCTCACTGATTCACTTTATGGTAGTGGTATCTTGTTATGTCTTATTACATGGTGGTGGTATCTTGTGATGATGATATGATGTTAACTGAGACCAAACTTTGGTTTATGGAACCTAATTGTATTGGACTATGCTCAAAGAGATTGGAGAGAAGCGTCCCGAGCTCACTATAATTTTTACATGTTAAAAGGCTAGGAAGGTTGGTATTGCAACAAAGATTATGAAACTCACATCTAATGTGCGCACTTTAAGAGGAAGTGATTTTCATCTTCAATATTCATATTCTCACAGAGATGGCACATCCTTTCCACCCATGGTGGGCACTTTAAGAGGAAGTGATTTTCATCTTCAATATTCATATTCTCATAAAGATGGCACATCCTTTCCACCCATGGTGTTTTAAGAAGTGTCCAACAACCTGTTTTGCTATGGAGCCCATGAGAGTTTGTTGTTATCTTGGCTATATTAATTTTTTTCTTTGAACTAGATACTTTTGATCTTCTAGAGTAGGGTTGATGACCTGCTTATAATATCTTAATTTTTTTTTAGCCTCTAAATATTTCTCACACCACAATTTCTCTTTAAACTTAGAAGTAACAATATTTTTAGTGTTATTAATTTTTGTAATGTAACCTTTTCATTGATCTCCCAGTGGTTTAACTAGGGTATCATTATGTCAACCTAGCTTGAGCCTTAGGTGGTTTTAGTTGTAATTAAAAGCTAGCTTATGAATTCTATGAAGTCCAATGTTATTGATTTTATGTTTGTACAACAGGATCCTAGTCATATCTAGGCTCTCGATAGGGGAAAGACCCACTTCTTCAAGGAGAATAGGATATGGTATATTTCTTTTAATTTTAAGGTTATACGATATAAAACGCTTCTGGATTTTCTTAATCTTTCTGAAGGATTCTCTAAAGATGATTCAAACCCAAACCTCACACCCATACAAGATAACATTAGTGACTAAGGTTTCAAAGAGGAGCTTCTTTTTATCCCACATCATAACATTTTTTGCTTTACAATTATTTTCAAAACCAAAATAGGCTTTCCACCCTCCATTAATAATTTTCTCAATGCTATAGTTCTAGTTGAGCTTGTGACGAATATCAATTCCTAGGTGTTGTGCTAGAAATTGTTCCTAGACTACCATAAGAACAAGCTAACACAATTTCAAAAGAAATAGAATGAAATTGGTTTTTCTTAGGGTTTTGGTTCAAAACTTCATCAACAAGGAGGTAGAACATAAACAAGCTAATAGAGAACTGAATCATGCACAACTTATATAAATTGGGGATCAAACGCATCCCAATAAGCCATAAACATTACATATGAAATACTAATTCCACCCACAAGCTACAACCATTTGCATTAATAAAACCTTTAAACAAGAAATGAAATTATAGATTGAGCAATCAACCACGTCAGAAATGAAACAACATGACAGGTAAAAAATGGTTAAAAAGGCTTATGACTTGGTATATAATCAGTAACAGTCATCAACTTACATAAGAGTTATAAGTGCTAGCTTGAGATATCACAGCTTAAAATCCTCTCCTTGAGTCAAAATTTGAACCCTACCTCCATCTAATTTCCTACTTTTATCCTTCTTTCATCAAAAAATAGTTACATAACTAACTAACTAACTTTTAGGTTAAGCCTCAAAATTGCTACTAAGATAAAAAAAATTTCAAAATAAACTATTAGCTATTACAAAAATAAACCACATGGCACCTGTCATGATAAACCTTCGACGGTACAATTAGCCATAAGTACAAAACAGAAAGTTTCAAAAATAGTTAAAGATTGTGAGGTAAACCTGAATGGTTTTCCTACTAAAGAAAACCTAAACATCCCAGCCTTAGGATGATATGATATACTTATCGCCATGGAATGGTTGGAACAACACCATGTCATGCTTGATTGCTTACACAATTCAATATTGTGTACAGATAGCAAAGGGAATCAAGTGAAGATTCAAGGCATACCTAAGAAAGTTTTCATAAGGCCGATATCCGCTTTAAAAGAAAAGAAATGTATTAGGAAAGGATGCAAACTGTTTGCAATGAACATCCAGGACACATAAGATGAAAGACAATAGCAAATCGAGGACTTTCCAGTTCTTGTATACTTCAAGGATGTATTTCCTAAGGAAATCCCAAGATTACCACTGAAACGAGACCTAGATTTTTCCATAGAACTCACACAAGGATCAATTTTGGTTTCAAAAGCCCCTTACCGCATGAGCGTTGTCACATGCCCCAATTTGAAAAAGAATTTAATGTCATTGAGGAACATTATGTTATACTTTATGATAAAGTTTGTAATTGATGACCAAATGAGGTAAAGGATAATTAATGTATTTTAGAATATTTTATTAATAAATAAATAAATGATGAGACAACAGCTTAGGGAAGCTGTTAAATGAGTGTTAACTAGTCACTTGGTGGAGGAGACTCAGTGGAGAGTATACTGACAAGTGGCAGCATCCTCAAACTACTTCTAACTGTTGCAGGTGGCAACTTCCCTATAATTGTGGTCATGATTCCCTAAGAAAGTGGAATAGGAGCAAGTGGCTCATTAAGTATTAAAAAATGACCCAAAAGACCTAGGCATTGATATAAAACTTGCCATTGAAGACAACTGAGGCTTCACATTCTGGAATTGTGATCATTCTGAGTGAATGAAGTGCACATGATAAATTCAATGGAGGGGACTTGTTGTTCAGTGAGTTTGAGGTAATAAATGCTAAAGATTGAACTTGTGAAACTAATCTAAGCTGAAGTTCTTACTGTTGTGAGCAGGGATGAATTATTGATGTATATCCAGTAAAGTTACAGAGGATCTCAAGGTTACATCTCTCACCCAGTACTTTACCAAGAGGACCAGGAGACAAGTTCGGGAGCCCTGAGAAATTGCAGACTAAGCTTTCTCCAGGAGTTGGTTGGGAGGAACAACCTCCTTATGCTGTTGTCACCTCATCCATTGTACATGTTCTACTTGTTTAGGTTAACTTATAGTTTATCTACTATTTCACAAAAAATATTTAGAGTTTTTCAAGATATGCATATTATTATTTTATTAGGGATAGTGAAGAAGAAAGAGAATTGTTTATTGATAAAATTAGTAAATAGCATATTATAATTAAAATAGTAGAGATTTTGTTAAGTGAAAGGTGAATAGAAAAATTACCAAACTGTATTTTTGCACACCTTTTACAAGGCAGTACTCTAGTACAGCTAGTTGCTTAGCTAGATACGTAGATTTGTTTATTAACTCTGAATGTAAAATGCAAATAATTACTTCTATAGTTTTATGTGATTTATTTAGAGAAATCTAGCTATACTTGCTCTGTCTATTTTTTTTACTAGGGGAATTAGCAACTAGGGCCGGGATGGTACTCACGTGAAACCAAGTCCAGGGATCCATTCCCGCTATCACTATAAACCTAGGTTCCCCACACCTGCCGCAAGACATGGGACGCGGTTAAACCCGGGTGGGATTGATCGCGTGACCTCCAATTTACAACAAGTGACTTCATAACAACGAAACCTCGAATGAGCCACACCCGTGCGGGCTACTTGCTCTGTCTATTGAAAGTAACTGCATTATCTAATTTCAGAAAAGAATAGATTATATAATAATCACTAGTATTTCTAATATTCAAAGAAGTATTACTAGTATTAACACTTATTAGAAATACAATAAATAAATTTTAATAAACAAATATAGGAACAATAAAAAATTTATTTAGGCTTTAACATAGCTATTACTTTATAGGTCATTATAATGATTTATTTAGGCTTACTATTATACCTTGTTTTCTGAAAACACAAGTGTTTTTCCTGCAACCCACAAGAACCATCTAGGGTTTATAAGAGATAAGATTTATCTCTGAAAGAGACTTTACATTCTAATTCTTAACATAAAACCTAACAACAGTAAATAATTATTATTAAAAATAAAATAAATACAGAGCTAAGTTTATTTCTGAAAACCATTTAAATACAGAACGATAGGTTATCCAATGGTAATAACCTTTTTAAAAGAAACATAACATTTTATTCACCCAATAACACTACAAATTAAATAGTAAAAATTTACTATAAACCATTTATACTAAATGTATTTTTTAAATAAAAAATATTGTAAATAAACTAAACAGAGATGAAATGGAACAAGTATAATTGCATATGGCCTCTTATAACATCCGTCGAGGCTTAATCCTGATCAAAACAATTTATACAAGTTTAAACATAAATAGTAAATCAAAAAAATTTTACATCTTTCCCCGCCATAAAAGGCTCAACCAAACACCTTAAGTCATGGCTGCAACAACCTTAAAATATTTTCACATAACAACCTCTAGGGTTTTAAAAGTAGTATTTTAAACAAGAAACAATATTATAAAACAACAAAACCAAGGCCGATCCAACAACCAACATGGCAAAGCTTCCATATTTTACTGACCATCACAACTTAAAGTGCACGAAAAAACCTCAATAATAACCAGGGCTTACCAAGGTTTGCGTGGCTGAATTTTGAAGAGATGTGCTAGCATCGAACATTCAAAACTGGGAGAGAAACCTACATAGCAAAAGAATAATAATTACAATCATTATAATGTATTTGAAATTGTTAATTCTAATGTAGAATGAAAACCTTGATAGGCCATTACCTGGTAGTGATCTTTTTTTGGAGAAGTCGTGGAAGCAAAACCTCTAGAGCCAACTCAATGGCACCTTGGAGAGTGATGCCCTGAAAAGTATGAATGCGCCGAGTGCAACTGAATACCCTGAGCCATGATTCGAAGGAAACGAACACCACGAATAGGAGTACTCCAAAAAGAAACAAGGAACACTCATGTCTTAAAAACTATGTCCGTTGTTTGTTTTTAAAACAAAACCACAGTCCTCCAATCGGTGGTGGAAACAATTCCCACACACAATACTCCACAGTAGTTAACAAGCTTCAAAAACAAATGTATGTTTTTCACCAAGCTGAGCTCACAGCGAATTTGGGAACCCGAAGGTCAACACAGAGCTATGGCGGCCATGATCTCTCAGCTCAGTCGCACCTCAGTTAAATAAACCCTCTCACTTGCGAAATGAAGGGTTAGGGAAATCGTTTAAGTCAACTTAGCCATTGGATAAAACACTTCCACGTGTCCACTATTATTTTCACCTTCGTGGGTTGCAAGTCAATAGTCAGGTATGCAATTTACAAATATGCATTAAATCATTCTAATCAAATCTTAAATCATTCCAATAATCTAAATTGGTTTTCCAATAATGCCATTTAATCATGGTCGGATCTATGCTTAGATCAAAACCATAGAATTAATAAATTGATTGTTCACTTTTACTAGACAATTAGGATATATTGTTATCTAACTAGGTTTATATAATAAAGGTAAATGACTCTTCTTCTAATAAGCAAAACATTAATGAGAATGGTAATCTCATCCTCCCTTGAAGTAAACATATGAATTATGGGGTTTTTGAGAGAGATAGTGTAACTAGGGCCAAAGCAATATAAGACCTTTTGTATTTTATAAAGGGGCAACAATACCTCAATGAAATTATAAATCTTAACAACTGTATTTGAAGCAAAATTATAATTAGAAATTATACTAAGAAACAAGGTTAAAAGTCACAAGTATAAATAATTACTAAGTGAAATTAAAGTGTAAAAATGGACTGTTTTAAATACAAGTGGAACCTTGGAACAATTTCTGCAAATCAATGTGCAGTTGGAAAATCAAATAAAGTACCACCCACCCATCTACTCTTGATATGAGTTTTAGTTGTAAACCAATCACTGTTTATTGGAAAAGACAAAAATAAAATATATAGTTTAAGGATCAAGTAGTTTTCTATCTTTTAAGAACTCATCTAATAATAGAAACCCTAGGGTAAGGGTAAATTTGATAATACATCTAATGAGTATGATGACTTAATATCTCTTAGAAAACAAACTCTATGGACAAGAAAATATTAAGTTAGTTTAACAACTTTGAGTATCTTGTTTATGTTTGCAAAAGAAATCAAATGAATACGAGTTAAAAATAAACTCTAAGTGTGAGGTTAGATATAAAATGGAAAACATAAAGCTCATGGAAACATATCTTTTCCTTATTAAAAAAAATAGATCATGAAAACTTATGAGCTGAAATAGGAATATTCTTCAGAAATAATCTTAATCATCCAATTTGATTCGATTTCATTTTGATAGTAATTTGGTCATGCATTTTACCCATGTGTATGCAGTTTTGTTTTAACATATTTAGGGAGTTTTGATTACTTTAATAAGGTCAACGTTACCTTTTTGGAGAGAAGCTGCATTTAAACATTATAATTCTAGCATCTAGTGAAGTATGTTTCTTGACTTGAATATATATTTTTTTACTGGAACAAAACACTTACCTGTTAGAACCTGTAAAGAACCATTATTTCCACTGTGTTAGCTATAATATAAGTAAGCCCCAATCACACCTAATAAATTTTCCCTACTTGAAAAAAGAATAACATACTTAGCATTAGTAAGAGACAAATTCTTTTCTACTTTCTGGAAATTGCAACTACTAGGTTAAAACAGTACTAACACAGTATTTAGGATAAGCCTTTAAGTTATACAGAACTATATAAAAGAAGTAATCTTCGTTTCTCTTTCAAACTATTTAAATATCCGCTAACAATTAATGGTTCATTAGATTTGACATTTAACAATTTATGTCACATGAAAAATTTTATGAATTTTTGAGTTATTACATATGGTATCAGAGCACAAGGTTCATGCACTAGGCCTAAATGTGGCTCAACTTGCATAAATAGAACAGTAAATTTAAATAAGTATACTGATGTTATTTTCTTTTGAATGATATTTCTAGAGAATTTTGTTTTCTGAGTTAACTACAGGTATGGATAGATTGGAGGAATATGCGGATGAGGAGTCTCCCTACACTGAACGAAATAATTTTCAAAAAGAACCTATACAAGAAGAAATAACTAATAATTATTTCGAACTACTACGAACAGTTAAGGAACTAAGAACAGAGATGGAATTGGTCAAAAAATAAAACGAGAGGATTCTGAGAGCTCAGGAGGAGATAAATCATATTTTAATGGAAAGATTTCATAATGAGGAAAATGATAAAAGAACTGAGTTTGAAGATATGGGTTATCGGCATAACGATAAAAGGACTAAACAATTTAAAATCGAAAGTAGCTCATCTTTTGAAGTGTATGGTGATTCACATAAACAAAATTTCCAATATAGTAGTGATAGTAGTGAAGATAATCATCATACCGAGAAGAGAAAGTTTAAACCTTAGGAAGAAATCTCTAGTGAATTTAAGAAAATCAAGGCAGCGACCTTTAATGGTGAAACTGAGAAGGGGGAAGAGGTAGAATACTGGCTGTCGAGGATGAAAAAAATACTTTCAAATTTATAACTACTCTAATCAACTGAAGAACAGGATGGCTATTTATAATCTTATAGGAAAGTAGATATTTGGTGGCAGGACCTAAAAGAGTAAATGGTATAAAGGAGAAAAATATTAATTGAAGTACATTTAAGAAATATTTCAAGAATAAATTTTTATCTGAACAGTATTATGAGGAGAGGGATAAGGAATTTTACGCACTAAAAATGGGAACAATGAACATGAAAGAACTAAATAGTAGATTTCTAAGTCTGCTCACGTATGTGTCGTATATTGTGGACGCGAAACCTAAGGTACATTGGTTTCTTAGTTGTTTACCTTGTCATATAAAAGACAAAATTGAGTATGACAATCCAAAAAATTTAGAAGAAGCAATGAGAAAATCAAATTTCTGTTATGAACAGAATCGTAAAAAGGAAAGTATGACCAACTGGAAGGCCAAAATAAATAATAAATTTAAACAAAAAAAGAAAGGTTTTGTACCTAACCGAAATTTCAAGAATAGTAACACCAGAAATTTTTCTAGTAAAAATTTCCAAGGTAACAAAAGTAATTCACAGACCAATCCACATAATCAAAGGAATAAAGAATCTGATAACAACCATAGTAACTATACTAAGAATTTTGAAGTAAAGGAACCAATAAAGTGTTGGAAATGTAATGGTCTGCATTATGCATCAGATTGCCCCATTCGAAAGAAGAATGTTAGAAACATACACACAATATAGGAGGAGATGACTATTGGTGATCTAGCAAGGACAATGCCTAGGATCAACATAGCATTGGAGAATAGGAAAGAATATTATCAAAATTCCATGGTGGAAGTGGAAGGTAAGCTAAATCAAATACCTATATCTATTTTAATCGATCCAGGAGCTAGTTTAAGTTATATTTCTCCTAGTTTAGTATAAAAGTGCAATCTCTCAGTTGAAAAGTTTGCAAGATCTTGGTTAGTTCAGCTAGCTACTGGTGCAAAAAGAAAAGTAATTAGCTTTATTAAGAATTGTACAGTAACTATGGATCAATTTGAAACCTCTGTTAAGCTTAATGTGTTACCTTTAGGTTCATATGATACATTAATTGGTATGGATTGGTTAGAATACCATAGCATAGTCCTGAACTACTTTAATAAAACTTTTACTTGCATAAATAACGATGGAGAGTTAATAAATGTAAAAGGAATCCCTAGGAAAACAACCATAAGGTAGATTTCTACTTTGCAACTTAAGAGAGCTATTCGAAAGGGCTGTAAATATTTTTTCATAACAATAATTAATGAAGAAAATACTAATAACAGAGATAAATTAAAACTGGAAGATATTCTGATCCTAAGGGAATATTCAGTTGTATTTCTGGAATAAATTTCGGGACTGCCTCCGAAACAAGAATTAGATTTTACTATTGAGTAGGTACCTGGTGCATTGTCCAGCTCAAAAGCCCCTTATCGCATGAATATACTAGAATTAAATGAACTTAAGTGGCAGTTAAAAGAGCTCATTGATAAGAATTACATTATACTCAGTGTGTCTCCCTAGGGGGCACCTGTCATTTTTTTTAAGAAGAAGGATGGAAATCTACAACTATGTATAGATTAACATCAACTGAATAAAATGACTATCAAGAATATACACTCTTTACCTCGCATGGATGATCTGTTTGATCAACTACGTGGAGCAATGGTGTTCTCAAAGATTGATTTACGATCTGATTACCACCAGTTCCAAATCAAAGATGAAGACATCTTTAAAACATATTTTAGGGCCTAGTATGGTAATTACGAGTTTGTCGTTATGTCATTTGGGCTTACTAATGCTCCAACTATTTTTATGTGTATGATGAATAATGTAATGCATAAATATTTGGATAAATTTGTGGTCGTATTCATTGACGACATCTTAATTTATTCAAAGTCTGAAGAAGAACATAAAGAACACTTAAAAATTGTCTTACAAGAGTTACGAGAACATGAACTATATGCAAAATATAGTAAATGTGACTTCTTTAAGGATAAAATTCAGCATCTAGGTCATGTGGTGACTAAAGAAGGAATTTCTGTCGACCCTGAAAAGATAAAGGCAATCGAGGAATGGCCAGTCCCAAAAGACGTAAATGACATCCGGTCATTCATGGGGATTATTGGTTATTATCGAAGATTCATCAAAGGATTTTCAAGAATTGAAAATCCTATAACCTCTTTGCAGAAAAAAGGGAAGAAATTCGATTGGAATCATAAGTGTGAAGATAGTTTTAAAAATTTTAAAATGTCATTAACCATCGGACCAATTCTAAGAATTACAGACCCTAATAAAGATTTTACAGTATGTATTGACGCATGCAATGACGGTTTAGGTGGAGTTTTAATTTAGGAAGGACACGACGTTGCTTATGAGTCTAGAAAGCTGAAGGTTCATGAGAAAAATTATGTGACCTATGACTCAGAGTTAGCTGCCGTCATACATGCCTTAAAATGTGGCATCATCATTTAATTGGAAGGAATTTTATATTAATGACAGATAATAAAGGATCGAAAAATCTATTGGATCAACCCAACTTGAATGCTAGGAAATCTAGGTGGCTAGCTTTTCTCAGTGAATACGATTTTGAAATTCAACATATTAAAGGAAAGGAGAATAAGGTTGTTGATGCATTAAGTAGAAATGTAAAACTAAATTTTACAGTAGCCATCAACACTTATAAGACAGACCTCGAAGAACAGTTGGAAGATGGAATAGAATAAGATGAAAATTATTGGAAAATACAAGCAAAGGTAAAAGAAAATTTAATAGAAAGTCTAAGTACAGGGTACAACTTGAACAAAAAATGATCGTTATTGTATAAAGAATAGATTATACATACCTAATGTACCTAAGATTAAGTTGTTAATTTTAAACGAAGTTCATAAAAATCCTTATTCAAGGCATCCAGGTTATCAGAAAACTATAACAATCCTAAGAAAGGATTATTTCTGGCCAAATATGAAAAATGAATTGGTAGAATACATTGCTAAGTGCTTGGAATGTTAGCAAGTAAAGACTGAACATCAGCATCTAGCTAGGCTACTTCAGCCATTTCCTAATCCCAACTAGAAATGGGAGATAATTAACCTTGATTTTATCACGGGACTCCCTAGAAATCAAAACTTAAATGACTCAATAATGGTAGTTGTTGATAAATTGAGCAAAGCAGCCCATTTATACCTGTAAAAACTACTTATGAAGCTGCAAATATTGTTGATATTTTCTTAAAACAATTTTTTTGGTTGAATGGAATACCGAAGGCGATAATTTCAGACTAAGACCCTAAGTTTACAGAAAACTTTTGGAAATCTTTGTTTAAAGGGTTAAATACTACATTAAACTTTAGTACCTATTTCCATCCTCAAACCGATGGACATACTAAAAGAGTAAATCATGTAATGGAGGATTTACTCAGAATGTATGTAAAGGAGCAGCCAGGTAAATGGGAAGATTACTTACACCTAGTAGAATTTGCTTACAATAATCATTATCAAGCTTCAACTAGATATAGTCCTTTTGAAATTTTGTATGGAAGGAAATGCAATACCCCCATCTCTTGGAGTAATACAATTGACAGGCTAGTATTAGGACCTGATTTATTAAAGGAGATGAAGTTAATTGTAAAATAGGTACAAGGTAACTTGAAAGTTGCGCAAGATCGACAGAAAATCCAAGCAGATCTTAAACAAAATCCAAAGGAGTTCCAAGTAGGTGAACATGCTTTTATTAAGGTGAGACCTAAAAGGAGTTATTTGAGGTTAGGTAGCTATGCTAAGTTAGTAGGCCGATATTGTGGTCCTTCTGAAATACTGTTCAGGATAGGATAGGTAGCATATCAGTTAGCTCTACCACCAAATTTAAGAGTTCACAATGTTATTCATATTTATGTATTAAAAAAATATGTACATGATGCTACTCATGTTATTAATTGGAATGATGTGTAGGTGGAACCCAAAGGATATTTTCTAATGGAACCAGATTGTATCCATGAAAGAATGGAGATCTCGCATCAGAATCGCACCATTGGTCAGGTGAAGGTGCAATGGAAGCACCTTAGTCCAGAAGAATCCACACGGGAATTGGAAAGTCATATGCAATATGTATATCCAATTCTATTTCAGCGAAATTCTGAGGACGAGAAATAAATAACATCGAGGACGATGTTATAAATTAAGGGTGTGTGTATGTCACATGCCCCAATTTGTAAAACAATTTAATGTCATTGAGGAACATTATGTTATATTTTATGATAAATTTTGTAATTGATGACCAAGTGGGGTAAAGTATAATTAATGTATTGTAGAATATTTTATTAATAAATAAATAAATGATGAGACAAAAGCTTAGGGAAGCTGTTAAATGAGTGTTAACTAGTCACTTGGTGGAGGAGACTCGGTGGAGAGTATACTGACAAGTAGCAGCATCCTCAAACTACTTCTAACTATTGCAGGTGGAAACTTCCCTATAATTGTGGCCATGATTCCCCAAGAAAGTGGAATAGAAGCAGGTGGTTCATTAAGTAAAACTGACCTATAAGACCTAGGAATTGATATAAAACTTGCCATTGAAGACACCTGAGGCTGCTCATTCTGGAATTGTGATCATTCTGAGTGAATGAAGTGCACATGAGAAATTCGATGGAGGGGACTTATTGAAGTGAGTTTGAGGGATTAAATGATGAAGATTGAACTTATGCAGATACTCTTAGCTGAATTTCTTACTGTTGTGAGCATGGCTGAATTACTGTTGTATATCCAATAAAGAGACAGAGGATCTCAAGGTTACATCTCTCACCCAGTACTCTACCAAGAGGACTAGGAGACATGCTCGAGGGTCTTGAGAAATTGCATACTAAGCTTTCTCTAGGAGTTGGTTGGGAGGAATAGCCTCCTTAAGCTATTGTCACATCATCCATTTGAGAGGTTCTACTTATTTAGGTTAACTTATAGTTTATCTACTGTTTTCGAAAAAATTTTAGAGTTTTTCAAGATATGTATATTATTAGTTTATTAGGGATAGTGAAGAAGAAAGAGCATTGTTTATTGATAAAATTAGTAAATAGTAGAGTATAATTAAAATAGTAGAGATTTTGCTAAGTGAAAGGTGAATAGAAAAATTACCAAACTGCATTTTTCCACTCCCTTTACAAGGCAGTACTCTAGTACAACTGGTTGCTTAGTTAGATATGTAGATTTGTTTATTAACTCTGAATGTAAAATGCAAATAATTACTTCTACAGTTTTATGTGATTTATTTACAGAAATCTAGCTGTACTTGCTCTATCTATTGAAGGTAACTGCATGATCTAATTTCAGAAAATAATAGATTATATAATAATCACTAGTAATTATAATATTCAATGAATTATTACTAGTATTAACACTTATTGTTGGGGCACATACTCCATGTTTGGGTAACTCCGCGGTTAATTAGAAAATTTGTAAGCGGAGCTATGGGCCAAAATAGTCTTAGGGGTGTCAGGGTAAGTCAAAATCCTCTTTTTTGTAATAAACCCGTGGTTTAAATCCATGGTTTAGGGTTTTTGGGTGCCCATGGTTTAAGACCATGGTTTTGTAAAAATGCGCAATATAAATAAGCGCTTGTGTAAAAAGGATAGGTTAGGATTTTTGATGTAAAGAAAGATAAGGCGAATTAAGGTTGGTTTTTGTAAGGAAAGGATAAGTCCCAGCTGTGTGCGTGGACGACCTCTGCAGTTGTGTGCGCAGAGGGTTTTTGTAAGAAAAGGAAGAAAGATCTGCAGTTGTGTGTGCAGAAGCCTGCTGCTGTGTGCGTGGCTGTTAAGGACTGAAGGGATCTGCAGCTGAGTGCGCAGATCAACTGTGGTTTTGAGGAAAGAGGAATAAAACGAAGTTTGTGGACGTAGCCCCTACACTGGGGGTGAACCACGTTATATTTGGTGTCGTGGTTTTATTGTGTTGTTTCTGCTTCTGTTATTTTCATGCATTAAATTGAATACATCTGATAACATAAGATCACTGCTAGTAATAAGCTTCGCTGCGAATTCCCCGTAGTGGGTTATGCAAGTTTAGTTTGTTTATTGTGCTGTGAGGTCATATGTGAATGAATGATAAATTTACAAGTGTTGATTAATAATTACTTTTAAAGGCTAAGGTACAGTAATACCCCTCTCTGCATGCAGAAACCTGATTCTGCGGCACCCCATTGCTGTTTCGGGTGAGACTGCAACCTGCGCACAGGTTGTTGCCGAAAGGGCCAAAACGGTGGGTCTTTTGTTGGTGCGACGCATAAAATTAACTCAGGTCTGCCCTATTGCCCAACAAATTGGTTCCGTTTCCAATTGAACTCAGTACCTGCTCAAGAGGGGTTTACCTTGTACCACAAGGGCTATGTTCTGGAGGCCCTCTGTGAAGGACATCAGTGATTGGTTTCCTGAGATCTGTTTGCAATTTGCGCAGCAAGAGAATACGAATCCGTGTCGAAGTGCAAGTGACTTTTTACAACGGTATGTATTTTGTGATACTTATGAAATTTTCTTTGGTCGTTTCCACATAGAGTTGCACCAGTGGTTGTCTAGGTTAACAGAGAGGAGGACGAAATTTCAAGCTCGACGGATTCCTGTGTGGACCCCCGCAAAGGTCAACCTTGTGCAACACGTGAACAACGAGGTATCCCGCGCTGTCGATTTCTGGACGACGCGCACATTGGAGGCCTTCGTGACAGAGTTTGCCATTGATACAAGCACTTCTTTCAGTGAAACTGAACGGCAGTTCTTTAAAGGGCCCCGTGGTAAGTTTTTAAATTCCTTAAGCTTGAATATTAAAATACTATTGGTTAAAAAGGGTATCTTATTATTTGAGTCAGACTGCTAGTTTAGTAGTACTAACATATGTTTGCAAGTGAGAATACTTTCGACGTGCAAAGTGGGTTGCCCTGAAGTGAGCAACGGTACAAAAGAAATTTTGAATCCTACTCTTCCGGACAGACCACCGCACTTCCCCCTGTCAGCCCTCCACAATCCGACCCCGACGGAAACCCTCCTGTTACACCCCAGCATCGCTTTGTTACCCCTAAAGTTCGGTCACAGCGTGACAGGCAACCAAGTCCAAGTATACCGCCCAGAGGTCAACCTAACCCCGTAAATCCCCCCCCATCAACGGCCTGCCCCCCTCCCCACCCTCCCAGACCCAACATGGCCCACCTAGCTGATGACATTAAGCTTTCCATCTTCAAAGGAATGGGATCAGAAGATCCAGAACAGTTCTGGTTTTTATGTGAGGCCGTCTGGAACGCGAAGAGTATTACCGACCTGGATGTGAGAACTGCGCAGCTTATTACTTCCTTTCGCGACCGGGCTTTGACCTGGTTCATGAAATTCTCCAGTAATGAGCACCCCAATTTGGATGAAATCAAGGCCGCCATCATTAAGGAATTTAAGAAACCGAAATTAGAATCACAGAGCATCACTGAACTCAAAGAGATTCAACAGCGGCGCGGCGAATCCGTGTGGGACTTTGACCAGAGATTCAAAGTCTTATTAGACCAAGTGAGCTTCACTATTAGTCCTGCACAGCACAAGGAATGGTTTATCGCTGCGTTATTGCCGCACATCAGAACACCGCTCATGCAACAAAAGGTTACTGACCAGCAAGAGGCTCTGGAAATTGCAATGAAGCTAGAGACCGCTCCCATCGGAGACGATTCTGGTCTTGCTCAAATCCAAGCGCAGTTGGCAGCAATGGCCCTGGAACTTCGTGACATGAAGAAAGCTAAAACCAGTCGAGAGGAGGTCTGGTGTACGCAATGTCGGTCCGAGGGTCACGATAGGGACCAGTGCCCCATGGTCAGAACCTATCTTAGCACGGGCACGCCCACCTAATTCAATGCCGGTGTGATATATTGTGAGATTTTCTGCACCCCTGGCCAGCATCGCCCTGAGCACTGCCCTCTTCTCCAGAGATATGTCCCAGTTCCCAAAAACCCCTACTGCCAGTTTTGTAAGTCCGTTGGCCATAATGAAGAAGAATGTCGCAGCTATGACCTTATGCGAGAGCGCACCTCTGATGGCTACCGAGTCCACAATGAAGCCCAGAATAATGATGGCTATGGATATCATGGTGGCACCTCCGGCAGAGGTGCTTTTGGTGGTCGCGGCCATGGTGGGATGACCGGCAGAGGTAGAGGCCAGGTTGTGTGTTACAATTGTAACCAAGCTGGTCACTTGGCCCGCGACTATCAGAACCCCACTACGACATGTCGGTATTTCCGCGCAGTAGATCACGTGATTGAACAGTGCCCCCAGCTCCTTGCAAAGATACAGGAAAACAACCGTAGCCCTACTCCAAGTATTCAGTTGATTTCCGTGGAGAAAAGACCTGCCCCATCCCTCAATGTGGTCACCCGAAGTGGAGCTACGACACATACTCAAGACTCGCCAAGGCAACCTGCCACGATGTGCGCACAACAGGCCTCTAAAAAAGTCCCAGCCCTTGGCCCGGCGAAGGATCACACACCAGTCCAGGAGGCCCAGTGCGCTAATGTTGATGGCGCTGTAGACATATCTGCACGGCAACACCAGCAGGATTCGCAGCTACAGGGGGCCTCGACGGATAAAGTAAGTACACTATCTTCTTTCTTGCAGAGCTGTAAGAAACTCTTGCGCAATCAGAACGCTCTAAACGAGATGCAAAAATTTCTTACTGTCACAGACCCTCAGAGAGGAATTGATCAGGAGAAAACTGTTAGTCGTGTCCGAAGAACGGGAAGGGAAATGAGGTTGAATGTTCAAATAGGAGAATATGGTATGACTGATGTCATCCTATATCTTGGATCAGACGTCAATGTCCTCCCTAAGCAGACGTGGGGACAAATGGGAAATCCTTCCCTGGTTTGGTCACCTATACAGCTGCGACTAGCTAACCAGCAAAGGATTGTACCGCTAGGGAGACTTCTTAGTGTCCCAATCGACATCGATGGGGTCAGTACTCTAGCAGACTTTGAAGTTATTGAGATCATTGATGACAGCAACCCTTACCCAGACCTGCTGGGAATTGAGTGGCCCATGGCCAATGCTGCAATCATCAACCTTAAAAGGCGACAGATGACCTTCGAAGGAAATGGCCTACGCGTTATTATACCCCTCGACCCATCCCAAGGAGAAAGATATACAGAACCACTCAGAGATGAAGGGGAGCAGGATACTCTAGACCACATCTATAAAATCACAGCCACGGATGCAGATTATGTCGAGCCTAACGCTGATGGTGTAATGGATTGGCAATGTGATAGCTCCTGCATGTCTGATTCAGACGATGGTCTGGAGAATTGGCAGCAACAACTGTACGAGCTACATGGCCATAGGTGCGCACAGATCACTCAGTCTCTTCGATGCATTAGCGCACAGCCTCGAGAAGTTCCTGCATAGGTTGGGATGACAGATCCTAGAAAAATTATTCTGCCGATGCCAGAACAAGTACCTCAGTCACAAAACATCCAGCATCTGGAAATAGCACTAGACGCTACCGCAGCATGGGGGGCCGACCCTACAGAACTTCAGCTCCATCGGAGAACCTACCAGAAAGTCGCACGCCCCACATTTATAAGGCAAGCTCAAGAAGTGCGAAGTAAGTTCAAGGGGCAGAGCCAATACGCTCGCACCTCAAATTTAATAGTCCTATCACAGATATTACCGGGTCGGGTCGGAGGGCACTATTGGGCCGAAGTTTCTTATTGCCCCAAGGCTACGACCATGCTTCTGCCGCAGCCCAAAAATGTCGTGAGGCCCAAAATTCGACCGTTGGGAGGCAGCCAGTTTGGCGGCGGAGGGATTTTAAGTGCTTTAAATGACTGTACTAAGACCAGTACCGGCAATCGCGTCCCGCATGGACAAGATTTTCATCAGATTTGGTGCCTTCAATGCACTGTCCTCCCTGATTTGATTGATGGCGTGTATAAGAAGATGCCTAAGATAGGAAAAATCGCATCCTACATTTCTTCAAGCTTTTTGAGTGAACCCATGACCACCGAACGCGAGATTGACGCCTTGGTCAGAGAATTCGAGCAAGAGGGTCTAATCACCTGCTCTACTCGGCCGCCTGCCATAGCTCACTGTGAAGCCACTCCCCCAGCACCACCACGGCCGATCCAGACACGGTCTGCCAAGAAAAAGTCTAGAACTGAAATTCGCACCAAGCGCAACCAAAACCGGCCGCAGCAAACAGGGCAAACACCAGCAGCTCATCTTATGGAGCCCTCTGGTTCCGCACAGGCCCCGCCAGGGGGAAGGGAGAATATTCCACCACCACGGCCACCATACCTACCACCTGTTCGCCCAGGCACCCCGTTACCCCGTCGGACAAAGAAATTTACATTAGCCACACCTTCGTTACCACTAGGAGTGCAGCTGATTGGCACTATGACAGGGAAGATTGATCGGCTTAAGTACAGCGATCATGACACCAATGACCATGGCAAGTTCCCACAGTTTGACCCAACCGAATACTTGCACCGCGTCAAGTACCCCGACCATAAGGTCACACTACTGGAAGTGCAAACATGGGCTGCGGGTCTGGACAAAGCTGGCCTACTCAAGCTATTCAACATTCCCCATTTTGGACGCGGCATACATGTGACTGTAGTGGCCAAGCAGTTACTAGCCTTGGTGCACGACGGCTAGTTATGGATAGGGGACCAGCAAATTCCTATTGACGCCGCCCTCATCCATAGGATCATAGGTTTACCCATGGCAGGACCAGATCCGGGAACCGAGTTTCCATCCAAACATGACGACACAAAGCTCGCGCAAACCATGAAGGAGCGGTTTGGCCTGACAAAAGGGAAACGGGGGTATCATACTTCTGCGATTCGGGAGCAGCCCATTCGGTTTGCAGCTGAACTCTTAGCCTGCAAACTCATAAGGAAATGCAGGCCAACTGAAGTACCTGCCCCGGTTATCAGGATTGCTATGAACTGCGCTGAGGGGTATACTTATAATTGGGCCAGCTATCTTGCGAAGGAGTTTTTGGAGGATGCCCGCGATGCGCAAGAAAAAGGTATACCTTTTCATTATTCGTGGCTTATAATCCTTATTGCATTAGTTGGGTGGAAAGAACCTACTGAAGCCCAGTTTGTCGAAATAAACCCCGGCACGCCAGGAGCATCAAGGTATGCCTCCCTTTGGGTATCCTCAGATAAGGAAACTCAACAGATGACGAACACTGTGTTCGTATTCTATGCTATGAGTCTTCACTATGAGATAGTGCGAACACCTCGACTTACCAACGAAGTGTTCTCTCAATACGAGGGGGTCGCGCACTTTAGTGCCGACATGCATCATGTTTTCATTCAAGCTCGTGCACATCCTCAACGGCAATGTTTCAAATTACCGTATGTATTCACCGAACCAGATATCCGGTGGGTCGTTCAGCAATGGCCGGCTGAATGGCTGAAAGATTTAGGGAAAAAACCCTCTATTCTGGTTCCTCCAGCTACCAATATTGGCGCAGGTACTAGTCAGGCGCAGCAGCAAAGCCCATTGGAAGATAGCAAAGACCCAAGTGATTCACAAATAAATGACAACGGCCAAGGTGGAGATAGTGAACAGGATGATCAGGATGAACAGGATGAGGAGTCGGTCAAGACCATAACAGATCCTACCCCACCAACGAAGCGCAAGTCACCAGAAGTAGCCAAGGTAACCAAGCCACAGTCCCGCAAAAAGGTAAAGGCATCAAAGGATAAAGATATCGAGAAGGAAGCCACTGTCACGATGGATGCACTGGAGCATGCTCTTGAACAGTCTACGACAGCGCTTACTAAAAAATGGTCTGAATTCGCGGAACTACATCTTGCCAGCCTCGTAGGTATCGCAAACAGGGTATCGGAGTTAAAAGAGCTAATCGCAAAATCAGTGCCCAGTACTGCAACAAGCAGCACTATGGCACCCACGCAGCAGGACATTCGGCAATGGCCACTTAGGGATCCCCAGGGACAGGTATCAAGTGCAACTCTGATGCAGCCTGACATCGATTCTCGACCCCAGACAAATATAACCGCGGAGCTTGATTATACAAAGATACCTATGTCAGAGTTGCACCTCCGTCAGCTCGCGATTACAAAGGAGATCCATACCCGAACTCAAGTGTCACAAATCCAACTGGAAGACTCCATCAAGCAAAACAAAACTTTCGCCGCACGCCTAGAAGAGATCGCACAACAGAAGAAAGAGGATGAACAGACAACAACTACGCTAATGCAAGCATTGGATGAGGCATGTCGGAGTCTTTCTGACTCCGACATACAGGAAACAGAGGAACCAAAGCAGAAGATTGCTAAGATGAAAGACTATGCCCAGCAGTCCCACGGTGAGCTGGAAAGGATGAAGATAGAACATCAGCAACAAATTGCAGAACTTCAACTGCGCATTCCCCCTGAGACTCCACTAGAGGTCCGAGAACAGCGCCAGCAGGATATCAAGGCTTCAGCAACAAAAATATCAGACAACGTGGCTAGTGTCGCAAAACTAATGGAAGACAACATAGAAGCATGGGAAAACCTGCAGGACCATCCAGATGTAGGGAAGATTCAGGAAACCATCAAGTTGCACCAGGATGAGTTAGATGCAGTCCGAATAGAAATCAAGACGCTGCCACCTATGCAGAAGATGGCTAAAGTAAAGCGCAGCAAGGAACTTCAACAGGAAATCGAGTCTTGCAGGACGAAGGTGACGATGCTGGAAAATGCGTTACAGCCCCTGGTTAATGAAGCATTAGAATTGACCAATATTGCGGAGAGCCAGCTCAAAATTTTGAAGACCTATGACACTTTTGCGCAGGAAAAGGCTGACACAGACTCTTCTTCAGTATTACAGGAACTGGTAGAAAAGGAGAAATCCGCTGATGAGACACTGCATAATCTCACCAGTCGCTTCCAGGCCCTCGCACAGAAGATTCTCCCACCAGAGTCCTCGCAGAGTGTCCCGGGACGGGCCATTAGTGAGTCTTAGGGGCCTGTTGGGGCGCATAATCCATGTTTGGGTAACTCCGCGGTTAATTAGAAAATTTGTAAGCGGATCTATGGGCCAAAATAGTCTTAGGGGTGTCAGGGTAAGTCAAAATCCTCTTTTTTGTAATAAACCCGTGGTTTAAATCCATGGTTTAAGGTTTTTGGGTGCCCATGGTTTAAGACCATGGTTTTGTAAAACTGCGCAGTATAAATAAGCGCTTGTGTAAAAAGGATAGGTTAGGATTTTTGATGTAAAGAAAGATAAGGCGAAGTAAGGTTGGTTTTTGTAAGGAAAGGATAAGTCCCAGCTGTGTGCGTGGACGACCTCTGCAGCTATGTGCGCAGATGGTTTTTGTAAGAAAAGGAAGAAAGATCTGCAGCTGTGTGCGCAGAAGCCTGCTGCTGTGTGCGCGGCTGTTAAGGACTGAAGGGATCTGCAGCTGAGTGCGCAGATCAACTGTGGTTTTGAGGAAAGAGGGATAAAACACAGTTTGTGGACGTAGCCCCTACACTGGGGGTGAACCACGTTATATTTGGTGTCGTGGTTTTATTGTGTTGTTTCTGCTTCTGTTATTTTCATGCATTAAATTGAATACATCTGATAACATAAGATCACTGCTAGTAATAAGCTTCGCTGTGAATTCCCTGTAGTGGGTTATGCAAGTTTAGTTTGTTTATTGTGCTGCGAGGTCATATGTGAATGAATGATAAATTTACAAGTGTTGATTAATAATTAATTTTGAAGGGTAAGGTACAGTAATACCCCTCTCTGCATGCAGAAACCTGATTCTGCGGCACCCCATTGTTGTTTCGGGTGAGACTGCAACCTGCGCGCAGGTTGTTGCCGAAAGGGCCAACACAGTGGGTCTTTTGTTGGTGCGACGCATAAAATTAACTCGAGTCTGCCCTATTGCCCAACACTTATTACAAATACAATAAATAAATTTTAATCAACAAATATAGGAACAATAAAATTTTTATTTAGGGTTTAATCTAGCTATTATTTTATAGGTCATTATAATTATATATTCAAGCTTACTATTACACCTTGTTTTCTGAAAACATAGGTGTTTTTATTGCAACCTGCAAGAACCATCTAGGCTTTATAAGAGATATGACTTATATCTGAAACAGACTTTACATTCTTATTCTTAACATAAAACCTAACAACAGTAAATAATTATTATTAAAAATAATATAAATACAGAGCTAAGTTTATTTCTGAAAACCATTTAAATATAGAACTATAGGTTATCCAATGGTAATAGCATTTTTATGAGAAACAAAACATTTTATTCACCCAATAACACTGCAAACTAAATAGTAAAAATTTACTATAAACCATTTATACTAAATGTATTTTTTAAATTAAAAAATACTATAAACAAACTAAACAGAGATGAAATGGAACAAGTATAATGGCCTATGGCCTCTTATAACATATGTCTAGGCTTAAGCCTAATGAAAACATTTTATACAAGTTTAAACAAATATAGTAAATCAAAAATATTTTACATCTTCTGAGGCCATAAAAGGCTCAACCAAAAACCTTAAGTCACGGCTGCAACAACCTTAAGAATTCCACATAACAACCTCTAGGGTTTTAAAAGTAGTATTTTAAATAAGAAAGAATATTATAAAATAGTAAACCAAGGCCAAGATAACAACCAGCACGATGAAGCTTCCATATTTTACTGACCACTACAACTTAAAGTGTAGGAAAAACCCTGAGTAATAACTACGGCTTACCAGGGTTTGCATGGCCAAAGTTTGAAGAGATGTGCTAGCATCTAACATTCAAAACCAAGAGAGAAACTTGCATAGTAAAAAAATAATAATTACAATCCTTATAATGTATTTGAAATTGTTAATTTTAATGTAGAATGAAAACCTTGACAGGTCGTTACCTGGTAGTGATCTCGTTTTGGAGAAGTCGTGGAAGCAAAGCCTCTCGAGCTAACTCAATGGCATCTTGGAGAGTGATTCCCTAAAAAATATGAATGTGCTGAGTGCAAATGAATACCTTAAGCCACAATTCAAATCAAACAAACACCATGAATAGGAGTACTCCAACAAGAAACAAGGAACACTCATGTCTTACAAACTCTGTCTGTTGTGTCTTTTTAAAACAAAACTCATAGTCCTCAAATTAGTGGTGGAAACAATTCCCACGCATAATACTCCACATCAGTTAATAAGCTTCAAAAACCAACATTTGTTTCTCACCAAGTCGAGCTCGTAGTGAATTGGGAACCTAGAGGTCAACACGGAGCTATGGTGTCCATGAGCTCTCAACTTGGATGCACCTCAGTCGAAGAAACCCTCTCACTTGTGAAATGAAGGGTTAGGGAAATTGTTTAATTCAACTTAACCATTGGATAAAACACTTCCACGTGTCCACTATAATTTTTCACCTTCGTGGGTTGCAAGTCAATAGTCGGGTATGCAGTTTACAAATCTACATTAAATCATTGTAATCAAATCTTAAATCATTCCAATAATATAAATTAGTTTTCCAATAATTCCATTTAATCATGGTCGGATCTATGCTTAGATCAAAACCATAGAATTAATAAATTGATTGTTCACTTTTACTAGACAATTGGGACATATTGTTATCTAATTAGGTTTATATAATAAAGGTAAGTGACTCTTCTTCTAATAAGAAAAACATTAGTGAGAAGGGTAATATCATCCTCCCTTGAAGTAAACATATTAGCTATGGGGTTTTTGAGAGAGATAGTGTAACTAAGGACAAAGCAATATAAGACCTTTTGTATTTTATAAAGGGGCAACAATACCTCAAGAAAATTACAAATCTTAACAACTATATTTGAAGAAAAAATAGAATTAGAGGTTATACTAAGAAACAAGGTTAAAAGTCACAAGAATAAAGAATTACTAAGTGAAATTAAAGTGTAAAAATGGACTCTTTTAAATACAAGTGGAACCTTGGACCAATTTCTGCAAATCAATGTGTAGTTGGAAAATCAAATAAAGTACCACCCATCTACTCTTGATATGAGTTTTAGTTGTAAACCAATGACTGTTTATTGGAAAAGACAAAAATAAAATATACAGTTTAAGGATCAAGTAGTTTTCTATATTTTAAGAATTCATCTAATAATAGAAACCCTAGGGTAAGGATAAATTTGATAATACATCTAATGAGTATGATGACTTAATATCTCTTAGAAAAAAACTCTATGGACAAGAAAATATTAAGTTAGTTTAACAACTCTGAGTATCTTGTTTATGTTTGGAAAAGAAATCAAATGAATACCAGTTAAAAATCAACTCTATGTGTGAGGTCAGATATAAAATGAAAAACATAAAGCTGGTGGAAACATATATTTTCCTTATTAAAAAAAAATAGATCATGAAAACTTATGCGCTGAAATAGGAATATTCTTTAGAAATAATCGTAATCATCCAATTTGATTCAATTTCATTTTGATAGTAATTTGGTCATGCATTTTAACCCATGTGTATGCAGTTTTGTGTTAACATATTTAAGGAATTTTGATGACTTTAATAAGGTCGACGTTACCTTTTCACAGACAAGATGCATTTAAACATTATAATTCTAGCATCTAGTGAAGTATCTTTCTTGACCTAGATATATTTTTTTTACTGGAAAAAAACACTTACCCGTTACAACCTGTAAAGAACCATCAGTTCCACTATGTTAGATATAAGCTAAGTAATCCCTAACCACACCTAAAAATTTTCCCTACTTAACAAAAGAAAACAATAACATACTTAGCATTAGTAAGAGACGGATCTTTTCTACTTTCTGGAAATTGCAACTACTAGGTTAAAACAATACTAACACACTATTTAAGATAAGATTTTAAGTTATACAGAACAATATAAAAGAAGTAATCTTCATTTCTCTTTCAAACTGTTTAAATATCCAATAACAGTTAATGGTTCATTAGCTTTGACATTTGACAATTTATGTCACATGAAAAATTTTAAATTTTTTACGAATTTTTGAGTTATTGCAAGTGCACCCAAGTTGGTGGAACTAAAATTGTAGTTGTAGGAGTTGATTGAGAAATGATATATCTGAACGAGTGTGTCCCCTTGGGGAGAACCAATACTTTAGTAAAGAATAACGATGTTACAATGCACATGTGCATCGATTATCGTCTGCTTAACAAGATGACTATCAAAAACTGATACCCACTGCCTAGGATCGATGACTTGTTCGATCAAGTAGGAGGAGCCAATATATTTTTGAAGATCAACCTGCGATCCAGGTACATTAGGTATGGACTTGCAACAAGAATATTCACAAAACCGCCTTTAGTATAAGGTACGACCACTACAATTTTGTAGTAATGTTGTTCGGGTTGACCAATGCACCTACAAACTTTATGTTTATGATGAATAGTATATTCAGTAAATACCTGGATAATTTTTTTTTGGTCTTCATAGACGACATCTGAATTTACTCTAAGAGTAGAGAGGAGCACGAGGAATGCCTCTACATAGTGCTACAAGTGTTACGGAAATAGCAGCTCTATGCCAAGTTTAGTAAATGTGATTTTTACAAACCACAAATACAGTACCTGGGTCACATCATCTCCAAGACGGTGATAGTTGTGGACCTGAAAGAGATTAAAGACATAGAATATTGGCCTACCCCTACTAGTGTCATCGAAATTAGATACGTTATGGGATTATCTGTTTATTACCATAAGTTCATTGAGAACTTCTTGAGTATAACTTGTCCCATGACCACTTCAAAAAAGAAGGCGAATAAGTTCTTATGGATGACCAAGTGCGATAAAAATTTTCAAAAGCTTAAACATCTTTTAACAACTGCATTGATACTACATATTTCAGATCCGATGGGTATTTTTTTGTTTGCACATATGAAAACAAGGAAGGAATTGGAGGAGTCCTCTTACAGAATGATTACGCGATCTGTTATTAATCGTGAAAGTTAAAGAACATGAGCAGAACTACCCCACCCATGATCTTGTGTTAGAGGCCTTTATCCATGTCTTCAAGATGGGAGGCACTATCTCATGGGAAGGAAATTCCTTCTGAAGGCATACAATATGACTCTGAAATAATTATTTGGGTAATTAGATCTAAATGCCAGGAAATCCAGATGGTTGGATTTCCTCAGTGAGTACCATTTTGAGCTAAAACATATAAAGGGAAAATAGAACAAGATTGTTGATTCTTTGAGCTAGCAAACTCATATGATATATGAGGTGACTTTAATTCAAACCGATTTGGATTTACATGGGAGGATTAGAAATACCAACATAGTTTACCCTTTCTATATTGAAATCCTCAAGGAGGTCGAAGATGACAACTTGTTTCAACAACAAAAAGAGTACAAGGTAGACGAAATGGGACTGCTACGGTCCAAGTAGAGATTGTACATTCCAAAAGGAGGGAACATTCGATTAAGAATCCTCATGGAGTTTCATCGAACACCCTACTCAGGGCATCCAAGATATCAAAAGATGATATCCATAGTTAAGAGACGTTTTTTTTGTCCTAAGTTGAAGGCTAACATAGCATTGTTTATCATGAAATGTCAGGAATGTCAGCTGATCAAAGCTGAGCACTAGCATCCTTCAGGGTTGTTACGGCCATTACCTATTTTAGAATGGAAGTGGTAGGTCATTAGTATGGATTTCATCACAAGTCTACCTAAGAGTAAGAAGCAAAAAAATTCTATCTTTGTATAAGTTGACAAATTGTCGAAATCAACACACTTCATTCTAGTTAAGTCGACCTACACAACAATACACATTTCCGATATCTTCTTGAAGGAGATATTTATATTGCACGGGATACTCAAGGAAATCATCTCGGATTGAGATACTAAGTTTACCAAAAAAATTTGGATATCCTTATTCTTCGGATTAGAGATGCAGTTGAACTTTAGTACTCCTTATCACCCATAGATAGATGGGTAGATAGAACGGGTAAACCACATTATAGAAGACATGCTTAGGATGTATGTCATGAACAACCCCACCAAGTGGGAATATTACTTGCATCTTTCAGATTTTGCATATAACAACGGATACCAGACTTCTACCAAGATGAGTCTCTTTGAGGTACTCTATGGATGGAAGTGTAGAACACCGGTTACTTGGGATAGCGCAGTGGATCGCCTCATGTTAGGGCCTGACTTGTTAAAGGACTTGGAACAATTGGTTACCAAGGTCTAGGTGAACCTTAAAGAAGCACAAGACTGCCAGAAAAGCTACGTGGACAAGAAAAGAAAAGATAAATATTATCAAATAGGAAACCATGTTTACTTGAAAGTAAAATAAAAATGAAGCTCATTGAGATTGGGAAGGTGTGGTAAGTTAGCACATATATCTTGTGGACCCTTTGAAATACTAGACAAGAGAGGGCCAGTGGCATGTGAACTAGCATTACCCTCTCACATAATATTCCATAATATAATCCATGCATCTTTATTAAACAAATATGTTTATGATACTAAACATGTGATTGATTGGTCCTTATTATAGGTGGAACCTAAAGGGGAGTTTTACCCTAAACCTATTCATCTATTAGACAAGAGAAATATGCAACTCAAGAAGTGCACCATAGTCCAGTTGAAAGTACGATGGAACACTTTGAGGCCATAGAGGCTACTTGGGATAATGAAGCCACCATGAGAAAGGCTTACCCCACATTGTTTCATGATTTCATTGAGTCCTTAGAACACTAGGGACGGTGTTCTTCTAAGCGAGGAGGGATGTAATATCCCTAATTTTGACCTAACACTTATGGGAATAATCCCCATTGATTATGATGTTACATGGATGTTTAGTTGGTATATTGGGTCCAAGACCCCACTGCATATGAAAATGATGATTTGTTTGATATATTGGGTATAATCCAATTATATATGTTTTATGTATGATTTTATGTGTTGGGTGTGGACCCTAAAGCACATGATTGACGAGATGTTTTGTGTTGAGCGAGGAGATCTGGAGCACATGGATATTTAATGTTTGTGTTAAGAGAGAAGATCTGGATAACATGAGTGTTTATATTTGTGTTGAGTGAGAATATTTGGAGAACATGAGTTATGAAAACCTTTGTGTTGGGCATGAATCTTTGAAGCACATGAAAAGATAAAATTAGAAGTGTTGGGCATAAGCCCTAGACCCTTCTAAGTTGATGTTGAGCATAAGCTCTAGAATATTGGATCCTTGGCCATTGTATCCCTAGGTGTATCCTCCAAATAAACCCTAGCATTAGCGTTGAACAAGGAGCTCTGGAATTGCACTAAGTTTCTAACTCCCTCTTTTTAGCGTTGAGTATGGGATATGTATAAGCGCTAAGCGTTACTGAAAAGAATTAATTATGTCGAGTGAAAATAACTCAAATAATGCATTGATCTCATCTGAATTATTTATAATTGATTAAATGAAAGGCTCCATCTATTATTATTATTACTAAAAGAGAATTAAATATTAAAATACCTACAAGAGTCAAACTAGGAACTAGTTAAAAGTTCCTAAGTTAAATATTAAAAGTTCCTAAATTAAATAAAAGGGTTAAATCAAGAAATAAAATGATTCTTGATTTAATTGCACCTTTAACTGGAAAGTATGCCTAAAGACCCAGTCCAAAGAGAGGCTTGGGGATCTTCCATCTTTTGGTGATTCCATAATTCTACCTGATTATTCTCAAGGCAGTTCTTGGAGAATATTTTTGCTAAGAGGAAAAAGGAGAATTGATTCAGAACTTGATATCCCAATTAAGGAAGCCTTACCTTAGGAGCTCTAAGATACTTGCATGTTGGAACCAACTCAGGGGGATTTGTATTTAAACCAAGAATGGTTCCAAGTCATGGTGGGGTGGAGTGTGGTAGTTCCCAAGTGATTCGGTTATCTAAAAAGAGGTCAAATCTGCCTATTAATTTGTTATTGGTGGGTATTTGAGTGTGAAGGTTTTTAGTCATTGAAATACCTTCATCTTGCAGGCATGAGCTTCTTGATTTTTCCCTTTCATGTTCTACTAGTCTTACTATGCGGGAGTAGATTGAATTCTGAATAATTATATAGTAACTGTCTACTATAAACTAGGTTATCTTTTTTGCCATTCGTTTCATGGCTATTAAGGTAAAAGTTTCATTGTCTAGTTCATTTCTTAAATTCATTTCCTAACCAAGTATTTAATGATTTTGTTTTCTAGTTTATTTTTGCAATTTATTTCCTATTTTATAATTTAAGGGTTTATGTTTTTATTTCTAAGTTCATGTCTGCAATTTATTTCTTGTCTTTAAATTTATTTTCACATAACGTAGAGTCTGTATTATTCACCATGGCTAATGATATCGACATTATATTCATTTACAGAGATAGAACACAACAATCTCAGTTTGAAGGTGTCAAACCCACAAAAAAAACCCAAATCATAAACTCATATATGGATACTTTACATAAATTACAAATAGAACATTTCCAGTCGCAACCATTAAAACCAAAACCCATTATTCATCCAGTGATGGGCTTCCCGCTCTATCGCAACACCCACGCACAAGAGAAAACGAGTTCTAACTTGTTTACAATAGGGCTTACCCATGAAGAGTAATGCGTTGGCCACTTGGAAAAACCACGCCCCATGCTGTAAACCCTACGACATGCAAGAAACCAGCACGATGATGAGAAGTATAATGAATATCCAAACTGAAACAACTAAACAAGTGTTGTAAAACCACACTGGAAGATATACCTTCCAAGAACAACCAACCTCCAAAATTCATGCCATATTGTAGACGAGAGAGCAGAACAGAGCTCCCACAACAAAATCACAAATGACCCATACCTTTGAACTAGTCCAAGCTTATGGGTCAAACCCCCACTTCCCAACATGCATTAAATTCGTCGCCCTATCATCCATTATGTGAAATCAAAAACCTTAGTTTATACTTCATGCCATACCAAAACACATAGTGACAAATGAAAACCATGCAATTCATAAACCCCAATATTGGTATCATAGACTTAGGACTAAGCCATAATCCATGGCATATGTAATATGCCATGAATGGCTTACCATGTGCCTTCAACATTATACATAAATACCTTAATGAACATAGGGATACGATTTGATATATTAAGCCCTATAAATTACAAAATAAACCATATCAAAGTTAAGTATAGGTTTAATTAAATCAAGTTCTTAAGACTTTAAGCAATAATGGTAACCAGTCCAAACATAGGAATTATTAAACCCATCCTTGCATGAACAACAATTCTATCGACCGTAATAATAATCACTAATATAGGACTGTAAGTATGTTCGTCATCCAAGCCGTGTGGTAGCAAAGCATAGGCAGTATGTCCTTGTTTCACTATTATAGTTTGTTTTCCATCATCAAGTGCACCTGCACCAAGCCAAGAAAGAAATGCATTAGTTCAATAAAGAAGTAAGTAAACCCTACAGCGACAAGTAAAACTAATTACCTTTCCAAGTGTTTTTATAAGGGAAGCAAGTCTCGCCACTCCATCCCTTAACAAATCAAGCTAACTCAGAGATATTCATAAATAATAATCAAGTAGTATAATCAGTAAGGAAGCAAATAACAGTACACACATACATGTAAATACATTGTAAGAAGCATTCAATAAATAAATTAACCAATTAGTTCAGGTTCAAGTAACATAACACCAAATTTAGAATTACACTAATAACCACATCAGGGAAATATCTAGAAGAAGGTAAGAACAACTTACAACATCACAGTGTAGTGAACAAAGTATGATACATTCTGGATGAGTTAAGATAATGTCCAGTTCAGGTAGTAATTGACTAACCTAATATTTTTTTATTTTTTTTCAAATTTTGGGGACATTACAATGACCCTACAAGTATTGGACATTGAAATACCAGATGTTTCAACTCCCGTCGGCATTGTACCAATTATTAAAACCATTGGATGTAGTGTTAGACAAATTGTTATGCATGAATTCAACCTCAGACATAGTGGAAGCATTAGATATAGTCTCGTAGATTCTTATGGATGTATTGTTGGTCGACTAATGATTTCAAATCTTCTACATGGAAATTAGATCATTTTTACACTTGAATATGGAAGGAAATATTTTCATCTATTCTAATCAAAACGTGTGAAGGTAACCCCCTTCTAGCAATTCTATCTATTGATGCTATATATCATTCAAAACTCTAACCTATTGACAAAGAGTCTAAATAAGATGTTAAAATTTTTCATGGGAAACATATTGATAGTTAGTACGAAGTCAGTCTTCAGTTGATAGGTGTTGGATGAGCTAGTCGATTAGCCGAATAGACTAGTTAGCTGACTAGTTAGAGATTAGGTCGGCTTCATAGGTCGTGTCGGTTGACTGGATTGACAATTAGTTATTTATAACTGTTTTGTAATCATATATATAGGTTGTCGAGCCAGATAAGAAATTGGTTTGGTTTGATGTATGTATGAACCCACATGTATTATTGTGTAATATAAAGTTGTTATTCAACCTACTATCTTTGTCTCTTGTCTCTATTATGATTATATGATTCTTTATGCGTATTGTCAGTAACCTTGCAATATGAGTGATTACAACATTGGCTATGTTGCCAGTAGTACATGTATGAATTAAATGACCATTAGCATATGATCTCAGAGAAAGATATTAAGGATTGATGGGAGCATAAGATCGCGAACTATTTGTAGAACTACACTCGGAGAAACAAGATGACTATTTCCCAGGTGAAGGATAAATTCTTCACTGAAACACATGATAAGTTTGTAGAATTTGTGCCTCAGTTTATAAAGAAATTACTGGATGAAAAATCTAGTAGAAATTAAGGATGAAGAATTGCTCCAGAAACTGATAAGAGGTGGGTGAATGAATCTATCGAAGTGGTTTGAAAAAATTGCAGAAAAGTTCTGTGAAGACCATGTTGTGGAAGAGAGCGCCTCTATTGAGAGAATCGAGAATAGGTTTTATAACGATTTCACTGAGCAGTTTCTTTTCTCAGTAGCGAATCTTTTGTTTAAATTCCTAATCAGCACGGGAGTAGGACACATTGTTGATCCTCATCCATCATTAATCGAAACACCATCGAATACTAAATATGCAGAGAAGCAGAAAGCATGGGAGAAGTTTATTAAAGAAAGGGAGTGGGAGTACTTATTAAGAAAATAGACAGAACTATTCGGGATTACTAAAGCATTGGGTAGGCTATGGGGGGGTATCTTGTCATGTGTTGGGGTAGAGTAGAAGGATTCTAGTCAACTATGGAAGAAACCACCAGCAATGAAAATTCGAGCCAAGAAATAACTAATTCAGATGATGAATCACAAAAGAAGTCTGAATTTACCGAAAATAGAGAGAGATAAGAGGCATAAAAGAAGGGAGGAACTAAGAGAGGAAGTCACCATGCTCAGAGAGGAATGGACACCAAGGTGACAAAACATGAAGAAAATCCTTCAAATTCGGGTCATGACTGATAAGAAGAGGGCATAGATGATGAAGAAGTGTCATCAATTGAGGAATTTTTGTGGATAAATCAATGAGAATATCTCCAGCTTGAGATACCCTAGGATGTAAGACATCTATATCTGAAAAATTAAAACCTGAGTGCCCAAGTGCATACCATTGTCGAAGATGACCTAAGGCTATGATATGGTGAGTTTGACATATGGAGGCAACTAGAGGATGAAGGAAATGATGTCAACCATCTGGTAATTCATTGACCTGAGGAAGGAAATTGGGTCACATTCTAATCGTACCCATCTAACCGAAGTATCCACCTACTCTACAGACGACATGAAGGATAACCCTCCCTACCAAAAATAGCTTTAGAGAACACACAACAGTCATATTCATAAGGAATAATATCCAAGTTATAACGTTTGGCTTGGACATCGACGAAAGAAGCCGAACTAGACCAAAAACTTGTTGAAGATTAACCAAAAAAAAAAACTTCCTATGAGAACGAGAGTTCTGTCAAAAAAAGTGATGAACAACATAGAGTTGCAAAGAATATCCCACCACCCCCACCAATACCACCACCACTTCCTGAAGGAGACACTGTCGCCAACGATATGAGGCACAACGTAGCACAAATCCCCCTTTATGAGGGTGATGAACATCCTAGATGACATTGGTTCGTCTGTGAATCAACATGGGACACAAACATAGTAACAAAAAAATACATAACTATGGTACAGTTCTTCAGTTCCTTGTGAAATAAGCACTAACTTGGTATATGACATATACCAAGAAAACACCCAATGTCGCCAAAGAACATATTAAGCAACAATTCTTATCCTTCTTCAAAACACCAGATGCAAAGCATCTGGATGCAAAAAATTTAAATACAACAGTTCAGAAACCCACAGAGACTCTCCAGGATTACAACAAGAGATTGAAGGACCTACTAAGCCAAATAGGTTATAATATAGATGAACAACTATTAATCCAATGATTTCTTGCAGGACTTCTCATAGAAGATATACAGACATATTAGTATGGACACATTCAATACATATGAAGAAGCACTTATGAAGGTGTTGTAGGTTGAGATGGACAAAGATTACCTAGCACACCCTATGGACAATTGTATTGAAAAACAATTGGAAATAATGAAAAAATAATTAAGGGAAATTAACCTCAAAGGACAAGATATCTGGTGCATGAATTTCTATACGATTGATCATACCAAAGACAATTGTCAATAAGAAATTATATGATAAGATGTATGCTTTGCTCAAACAAAATGATTTTGCGATATTTTTGAGGAACATGGGCTACACATGACAAAACATTCTCTGTTCAACATGAAGAATGACAAATTTTCCTGGTGCGCAATTTGTGAATTAAAAATCCATGCAATAGCCGACTGGCACTTGAACCTGAAGAATCAACAGAACTATCATGCAGTCTATCAAACAATTTTTTTTCACTGAATAAAAATGATAATATCCCAAGGAGAAATGAACATAATGAGCAAAGTAATCAGAAATATGAATGCCAAAGATATGAGCACCGGTACGAAAATAATCGCCATCAGGGATTTGTTGATCAAGGATGATTCACTGGAAAACAGGACAACACAACACGATGACCAATTCAATGTTTCACATGTTACAATGAACGTCATCAATATATAAAATATCCATACAAAGACCAGACTGACCTAAAATTTTGTACCAATTGTCATGTGGGTGATCACTCGTTAGAGGATTGTCCCACCATGCTCGACAAAATAAAAAAGAAAAGAAAAAAGTTAATGTCTTATCCTCTGTTCAAAAATATGATGTAATTCGTACAAAGAATTTACAAATAGTCACTAGATAAGGAACAAAAAATTGCAATGATAATCCAAGAATAAGTAAAATAAAAAGCAAAGATGACTATACTGATCATATAAAGCAAAAAACATTATATAATGATGCATCAAATATGTTTCAAGAACTTTCTAGACAAGAAGTAATCGATGATACTCGACAGAATATATCTCAAGAACTACTTAAATTAATACATAATGAGAAATCAGTAGCACAATTTATTGATTTGTTATACAATATTAAGAACAAACCCGGTATGGATAAACAAACTAAGAATATATGCATCCTAAATCAAAAGGATAAGAGTGATGGTGACCCACTTGTCGACCTAGAAATAGAAGAATATCATGTTCAACAATTTGTTCTTGATTTTGGATCCCAAGTGAATATTATGACAAGAGATACATGGGAACAATTGGGCACACCTTGACTGAATGAATCAGGCATATATCTAAAATTAGCATACCAAGGACTTATTAAACCTGTTGAGGTATGGATAAATGTTGACACTACCATAAAAGGAATTACTACGAAAGTCAACTTTGAAATCATAGACCCTAAGGAAGGATCCATCTCCTTCCTAGCCTTGGTGGGACGATCATGGGGTCAGAAGATGAAAGCCTCAATTTCATTGGATAAAGAACAAATAAAGATTAAAGGAAATGGGAAGAAAGTGGTTGTCCCTATTCATTCTTCACAAGCTGAACCATTGACCGAACCAATAGATGAAGAGGTCGATGTACGGCAACTCTATCAAATATAGAACAACAAAGATTACATTGAGCCAAATATATATGGAGAAATGCATTTGGGGATTCAGGATTCAGTTGGCTATAATTCAGATGCAGAATTATACAATTGGGAGATGGAAAACTATGAAAATCAAGCAAGAGGATGCTGGACTGTTCAAGCCATTCTAAGAAATCTGACATGTCAATGTTTCTTTGTGTCTATGATACCAAATATATTTGAAAGTAAAATTAGGGAATACCCTTCTTTAGCACTGAATCAAATAGAAAATAAACTATCTCTTCGGTATGAATAAAGAGAGTCACCGATTCTGCATATAGAACAAGTTTCCAAAAACCTAGGTGAGCACGACTGACTGCAAATCCTGGTTGAAAAATTTCCAGGTCAATCTACTCAATGGTGGGATACTCATCAATCGAGAATACAAACATGGACAACATATTCAGCATACTTTATTGAAATATTCATAGGGAGGAATCTAACTAAGTAGGAACAAATACCTATCTTCACGCAAGGAGAATATCCTGAAAATAACATAAAGATATGTGAAAGAGAATGGAGAAGAATTGGTTACAAAGATGAACGTATATGGTCGCACCTATTTCCATCCACATTGGACGATTTACCAAATAAGTGGTATAATATGGAAGAAGCACGAGGCGAAACGTTCGTGTGCAACGAACTCAAGGAAAACTTTACCAACAACTTTAAATTCACACTGGAAGATGAAAAACTGGTTGAGGTAATGAAACAAATAGAAACATTCATATAACTGACTATTCATCATAGTTTGACACAAATCATAGATGACCGAAAGAATCATGCAATAACATTCGGTCAAATAGAATACCACAGTTGACAAGACTTTGACTAGAAAATGAGCATACACATGGAAAACGTTTTCAGTGGAAAGTTGATCATCTAGAAACGGTAAAACCAATTAGAATGATACTTAAGGTGGAATCGACCGAAAAAGAATATACTGACTAAATGAAAGCAACAAACTTCCCAGCATAATTTTCTCAGTTCAAGGAGGGAATTCGACAAATCAATGAAAGTAAGGCGCCAGAATGGATGGACGCAAAGGTGAAAACCAAAGAAGTTGACATATCTGATGAAAACAAACAAAAAATGGTGAGAATAGGTGAATGCTAGAGAAAAGAACAAGAAGCAGAAATAGTTAATCTACTGAAAGAATTCCAGGATGTATTTTCCCAAGACTATAAATATCTTAAAGGGTTAGTATAGGAAATGGGTGAAATGAAGATTGATATCAAACGTAATGCAAGACTTGTCAAGAAAATACCTTACAAACTGGATAAAAAATATAAGGAAATATTGAAAAAAGAGATCGACAATATGTTAGAAGCTGGAATCATCTACCCAACTGACCAGTCAAAATGGGAAAGCCCTATGGTCATTCAACCAAAAAAGCACGACCCGACAAAACTAAGAATCTGTGTATATTTTCGGGAGCTGAATAAATTCACTTTAACATATCCATTTACAACATCATTTGCAGATGAAATCCTAAATGAATTTGTAGGACACAAGTGCTACTCATTTACAGATGGATTTTCAGGATACAAGCAAGTCTCGATTTCCAAGGAATATCAGAAAAATACAACAGTCATTTTTTAATTCGGTTCATTCACTTATAGAGTTATTTCATTCGGTATTAACAACGAACTATCTGTATTCTCAAGAATAGTAGTCAAATCATTTTAGGAATACATATATAAAAAAATCGATGTATACTTCAACGATTGGACAATTTACTCCATGTTGAGATATCATTGCAAATGGTTAAGGCTAATGGTAGAAAGTTGTCGAAAAATACAGATATCTCTCAACATAAAGAAATGCATCTTTTTGAACACTATAGGAATTCTACTGGGACATATTGTATGCAAAGAAGTGTTACGGAGAGAAATTCCTATGGCTTGGGGTACCACAACAGACAGCTAGACTCCAGAAATCAATCTTTCCCAATATGCAATAGAAATTAAAAACATCTAACACTAAAGGATTGAACCTCGTACCTTATTCCAGACGGTTGAAGTACATCCCCATTGAGCTTTCCAATCTTCAGCTTGAATTGTTATAGCACATCCTCAAAA
>LPNX010889190.1:64007-103038 GCA_001517045.1 Pseudotsuga menziesii | reverse complement strand
TAATTTCTACATTTTCTTTATAGGTTTTTTCATTTTCTACAATTTGTTTGTAGTTTAATTTCTACATTTTCTACATGCTTCTCAACACTCATTTTTCGTGACATAGGTGCAAGGTTTATATACCCTACTTCCATGTTCTTTCATAAATTAGTTGTTATAATGAAATTTTTAACACATGCTTTCATATTGCTTAGAGATATTTTGATTTTTTGAAACTGAGTTTACCCTAAACAACCTAGCTAGTCCCTGCCATAGAATAATATTTACAGTTTCATTTATTGTATTTCTTTTATTATATGTAATAAAATATTAATTTTTATGTTGCATTATATTTGACAAATTATTAAGAAATTTTTTTAAGGTGTATTGTACGGTAAATTAAGTTACAACCCTTAACATGGTTGGATTAGTGGATCGACCCAATCGTCAACTCAATTCTTTGGACAGTCAAGATTCAAAGTTCAATCCGGCTCATCGATGATAATTTCTCACCCTAGGGTTTAGGTAATCTCAATCTTGTACCCTATATTAGTCTATATTTTAAGCATTAAACACAAACATGAATTAAGTGAACAATATTATTATTATAAAGTACGTTCATGCATAAACATAACACTAATAGTAAGTTCAAGGCTAATTCCAATGGAAATCGTTGTGCATTAGTTTCTTACATGGAGTTGAATGATAGAAAGCAATAATATAAATTTTTATTTATTTGTGTTAATATGGAGAAACATTATAAATTAGAGAAAATCACGTGTACTTCAACCATTCACAAAAGTAGTATATTTAAGAGGAAATTGTTAAGAAGATTGTGTGAATGATTTGTGGAAGAATAAGAAACTAGTATTTAATTATTTTCATTTGCCACTAAGCTCAAAACGTGTAATTATTTTCATTTTCCACTAAACTATGTAACACTATGTATAAACGAGTGACATGTCACCATTTGTGTTATATTATAATTCACATAAGCCATATTGTAATAAAGATGAAAGTAGTGGTGGCCCGGTGGGTGTGCGCACAACTAACCATTAGTTTCTTAAAGGGCGTGCATTAAGTAGTGAGAAACCATAACAATTATAGGTTGACAGAGGTCAGGATAGGTTCCTTACAAGAATTTATTTTTTATTTTTTTAAAGTTTATTGCGTAGGATGACGAACTATTTTAAAACATAGTTCCATTAACTGACAGGCACACGAATTACTTGTCAGTTGAGTTGTTCACAATAAAGTAGACCTGTGAATTTTATTTTTTATTTTTTTAAAGTTTGTTGCGTAGGATGACGGACTATTTTAAAACATAGTTCCATTAACTGACAGGCACACGAGTTACTTGTCGAAACATGCAAGCTTGGGAGAGTGGAAGAATGTCCCATGCAGTCGTGGAGAAAAATGGAATAATGGAGGATCCGCTTGGAGTGATGGGATAGTGGTTTTTCTATCACCGGGAGGGTCAACCTGTTGGTGGAGTGTGCATGTGGGAAAGGACCGACAGTCCTGCCACACTCCACTCCTCAACAATAACTGCCCCAACTAATCAACAGAACATTTAATGTGGTAGTTGGATGAGACAAGGGAAGGTGAGAAAATGAAAAGAAGGGTGACACATGGCTTTTCCCCTATGGCTCAAGGTTTAACAATTCCCCCTCCATATCCTTAGGAATATCATGCCCTTTTCAATATGGTTGTAGTGACATAGCTGGTTGGGGTTTATTTAATTAAAAAGCATATTTACATGATGCCAACTAATATGTGTCGTATACCATGATATACCATCGTCAACGATTCTGTTCGCCGAAACATAACACAACCAAATCGATGGTGAGGCTTTTTCCTTAAGCTCCACACTATGATTCCTTACAATACATCATGTACATTTAATACAACGGAGTCAAAACCGGGGTGTTACAATATTTCTCCATCTAAGAAATGTAATTTTATTTGTATATAAAATTATGATATTTTCTGTGGAAAAAATATAAAAGTTATTATGTTGGATACCCTCATAAAAATCAAAATTCGACATGAATTATATAACTTAGATCCATACAAGGAAATAATACTAAAAAGAAAATGAAGAAAAAATCAAATAAAGACTTTATTTCATATAAAAATGGAGTAATAGAATTTTTTTTTTTATGGATTTCACTAATCATAATTATAATGTAATATTCATACTTAACTATAAGATTTAAGATTGAATATCATAATCTCAAATACAAGGCTATATATATAATACCAACTAAAAAATTAAAATAATCATAATTAAAAATAATTATATACAAGAAAGTTAAAAATAATTATATACAAGAAAGTCACACGGATGTGTGATAAAAGTATTTAATTTAAATGTTATTTGGTACATTTTCCACAACATCAACCTCAATCAATTATAAAGTACACTAAAACAACAAACATGTAGTGCATGGTCCATTTGATGGGTATGATGCAAATAATAATTTATTATGTAATTTCAACTTAATAACAATGTTTAAATTATGTTTTATGTTTTAAGTTTTTATTTGAGTAAATTAGCTATTTTTTGTATTAAGAATTATAAAGTATACTAAAACAACAAACATGTAGTGCATGGTCCATTTGATGGGTATGATGCAAATAATAATTTATTATGTAATTTCAACATAATAGCAATGTTTAAATTATGTTTTATGTTTCAAGTTTTTATTCGAGTAAATTATCTATTTTTTGTGTTAAGAGAATGGGTATAATGGGATAGGGTGTATGAGATGGGTTCGATTTTCATCCGTTATAACTCACATGACCCACAAATATGGAGCATATATAAAAAAAAAAAAAGACTTGCACTTATAAACTTGCATTTATAACTTCTCATATTATTTATTCATTTAACAATTGCGCTACACCTCAAACCATTATTGAAATAAGTTATTATAAATCATAATATATTGAAATAAGTTATTATAAATCTATTATGATGGCAATACCTCTTATTATAAATGTATATCTATTATGATGGCAATACCTCTTTTTTAATGCTATATTTGATTACGTTCTTTTCGAAATGACAGATCATATGATGCCAACATCTACATGCTAATAGTTTTTATGTGATTAGCAATATATTTGTGTTCCATGTAAGTTACATTTTTAGTGATACAAAAAGATATTGATGATGTATTACTTAAATTGATAAATGTATTAAACTTAATACCTGTGTTTTTCAAACGAGATATCTTAGGATCCCAATGTCCACTTGCTAAATAAAACTTATCTGATTAGCAATATTCCTCTATGAGAAACTTCTTTCGTTCCAAACATTACTCCCTATTAGCATGCATAGTTATGGCCTTCTGTACAATTTTGTCATTATCTTGGGCACCAGAAACCATCAACCAGCCCTCGCGCCTAGCTTCATCGGCTTCTATTTTAAAACATAGTTTCCATTAACTGACAGGCAGACGAATTACGTTTCAAAACATGCAATTGACCAAAGCCACGTTGAATCCATGCACAACCACATGCACAACGTCCTCTGTGAACTGGGAGATGGACCACGTCGACAGAGAACTGGGAGATGGACCACGTCAAGCTCTGCTGGTAGAGTACTCTCGTTTACGGTCATATATCCTCCTCTCTTTGGAGAAGATGCCTTAATCAATACAGGCTTGCTCAGCATAATGATTGAAGCTGTGCAGAATTAACCAACGTTCAAGATACAGGTTAAATTTGTCATTTGGTCATAGGTTTGGAATTATTTCAAGGTTCCCTTGTGATATCTCATTCCTTCATCTCCTAGCTGCAAGTGCAGGCTTAGGTAGCATGAAGAATCCATTGAAATATTGAAAATGGCACTCGCTATGTGCATCCATGGGAAGGTTTTTGAGCTGGATTTTGGAGCCTTTCAACATGAGAATGCATTGAAATTTTACAATGAAGGACTCAAAATTCAGTAGGCCAAACCCAGAAAGAAGCTTTGAGGGCTTGAAGAGATTGAGGTTTTCATAAAAATTAAGAGGTCATAGAGTGGCAGCAAGGACAATAGCCTTCCTTTATGTTTCTCAGTTGCCTATGATGCAAAATCCTGGCATGCACCTACCCATTCATTTCAAAGATAGTTTCTTATAGCCAAAAGTCTGCCAGGAATTTAGTGGGAGTGAAGCATGTTTCAACCCAAAAATAGTCGACAATTTTGGAGCAATTTAACACATGGAGGGGAAGAAATCCAAATGAAGTGGCTGCATTCATGGGGTTTGCATCCCGAGTTCCAGCCCGCTGCTACCTGTGGAGTGCTGGCTAGCTATCGCTTATCTGCTTCTAGCAATTGCAAACTACATATATACATGGCGTTACATGTAAGACGTCAACTTTCACTCATTCTGTAGTGTCTTGACCACTTTGGAGGTTATTCTACTGCTTTAACCATTTTTTTTGCAAATGCGGACAATTGTCCCTTATATATAGCATGAACTTACTTGTTCTTTACCTGCATGTGTAAATGATGAGTTCCTTTTTGCTCTGTCATGTTTTAAACAGTTCACGCTCCATCAAGTCCATTGGGGAAGGGCCTCGAGCCATCCGCTCAAACCGGTCGTGACCAAATCTCTGAGTTTTCTGTGTAAAAATTGGTTGTTAGTGAGGAAACGTTTCAAGCCTTTAGTGAGTAATATTAGAGAATGACTCCCTTACCAGTAATTTCATGTAAATATTCAGTTCGCCTTTTAAAACTATAGACTAATCATGCATCCTATAATCCAAAATTATCCTTATTAATGGCAATGAATCCAAAGTTACACAGTAAAATATGAGAGGAATGGATTCTTACTATAATAATGTATAAAGAGAAATCTTACTTGACAGAAATATCGAGACTATGCTGAATCTAAAATAAGCCACACTCCAGCAAAATCTTGCAGAAAAGAGAAAACAAGGTAGACAGTCCTCTTGTAATAATCAACACAAGCATCGGAATATAAAATCAAAATACGATATTCCAGGATTTAACTCGGCTTCATCTATTCATACTATACAGAATTCAGAATTCATTTTGGCTCTGATAGAGCAATGTGTTGCAACCTTTTATAAATGGCATTAACTGACAGGTATAGAGAAAGTGTAGAATAAAACATATATAAAGAGATTGTTTCCTTAATTCACTCTTCTAAGAAGAATGAAAGTAAAATCGACCCTTGAAGCTTGCATGAAACTGAAAAAATGCATTGTAATAATGGTTACCTTAGCAAATTGAGATTGTAATAAAGTGTAGTTTCTGCTATGTTTTGATGTGTTTTGGTTCGAGTATAGTTCTTGGGTTTCATTCTTGTTGGTTTTGATTCTGTTGATGCTTGAATGCTACCTTGATATTCATAATCAATGGCTGAATCGGGACATATTTTAATGCCTTGAAAATCCGCTCGTGAGATTTTTGTCGATATGGCCTCGTAATATCTCAGTAGCTGTTTTACAGGGTATTTTAATATGTGCAGGGGTCCAATGGCAGTGATTTTGTATCTCAAGAAGACATCAATTAGGACACTTCAACGAAGTAAATTTGGAATGTTTTTGTGATAATATGTCATCAGTGTGTCATTCCTTTTTTTACACTTCCTTCTTCTGCCATCCTCCATGTCAGAATAGGACTTGGGCCCTTCAAGACCATCATTGCTACAAAGCCCAGGATTGCCCATTAAACTTGAGTTATAAAAACTAAGGCTGAAAGTAGAAGGAACAATGCCTGTCAACTGATTATCCGAAAGATTGAAGATATTAAGCTTCAAATTTCCCAATTCAGGAGGGATTGCTCCTGTCAAGGAGTTGACAGAGAGATCGAGATATGTAATAACTGGAAGCTCCCCTAGCTCTCTAGGAATAGGGCCCGAGAATCTATTATTTGACAGACTTAGGTCTACCATTTGATTCCATGACAGGATGAAAGCGGAGTTCGATGAACAGACAATGCATGGCACAGATTAGATGAGGGATTAATGACCAGGATGAAAGTGGAGGTTGCAAAGTCCAGTAATCAACGGTCCAGATCATAGCGGGGAACGATAGATCCAAAGTCCGATGCATATTTCGAAATTCCGTTGAGCCCCCAGAGACAAGAAGAAGGCGGGTAGGTGAAAAGTTACATATGATGTCATTGTTACCAGGTGTTGACCAAAATCCAGATAGCAAACTTCAAGGATGACATCATCCCTGCTTAACCAATAGCAACACAAATAAATACAATTTTAATAAATTTAAAAATTGCTATTTTTCATGTTACAAAGTTAAACTTTGGAATAGATATTTTAATCTTTTAAATATGCACAGATATGCACCAAATAATACCCAAAGTCAATGCGGTTTGAATTCAATCGATTACAATATACCTGCTTAGGCAGGTATAATAATAAAATATAATAAAAGTAAAGTAAAGTAAAGTAGCCTACTCTTATACCCTCCCAAGCATTTTACCTTACAAATCATTTTGGGAATTCTATATAAACCAGTAATACAAACCAACAATGCTAATGCATAATGCTTAACAAAAAAATTATAATGTTCTTGAATATGGCTGTACTTAATCCAGCAGGGTGAGTAAGAATACTCTTGGGGAACACTACCACCAAGCTCAAGCATATTTCTCCATAGCTGCTTGCAGAGCTCATTGGCCGAAAAGAAAAAGAAAAAAATTAGGGTAAGAAATGTGTGAACGAAGGAGATAACCCCATCTTAGGTGCTAGGGCAAGACCTTGCAAAGTGGCGCACATGCAAGGAAGGAGTGAACATTCGGACCTAACACATGACATGCATGCGAGGATGGAGTGTAGATTAGGTTAGGGTAAATATTAGGCTTTTAAAAAAAAATAAAAAATTAATAATTGGTATTATTTAAAGGAATGATGTACATAAGTTAACATAGTTAATTTAAAAATCATTGGTTTTTTTTTAATTTGAATATTTAAAATTTATGGATATCTAAAAATAAAACTTAAATATATGCAACCATGAAGTGGAATTAAAAGTAACCATATAAATTTATAATGATTCAAAGTATTTTTCAAATTAAAAATTGTGTTGATATTAAATTATATGCTAGACATTAAAATTTAATCTTGGATTAGAGTTATTAAAATCATAATTGATTATTTAATTAATTTATAATTTGATTTTTATAGTAAATTTTATAAATTTAAATTATAATGTTTGGCATGGTTAAAATTCTACCTTAGTCAAATCAAATTTAAATGAAATCAAGTAGCATAGTAGGTTTATGCGAGCAATCGAGGCATGTGTAACTCGGGTAGTAGAGGTGGTTATGAAGGATTACCTAATTCGTGAGGGTGATGTGATACCCTACATTTCACCTTAGAATTATTGAATTACATGTGGCTTGTGTCGTTTAGATTTAATGTTTACAATTGAGTGATGAGGTGTTGGGTATAATTTCTTCCAGTTCAACATGAGGTTGAACCAACTTGTGTTCTATAATGCTTATAAGGTATAATTTCTATGTAATTAAACCAAATACTGGTCATGGTTGTTTAAATTCAATTAGTTGCTAGATGTAAATGGGAGGCATGGGGTATGTTGACCCCATTATGGAAACTCTAAAGAGGATTAGTAAGATCTAAATCTTGATGGATCTATCTATATAAAAAAGGGTTGGAGACAAACATGGTCAATATCATGTAGGTGGAAAGCATGATTATTTAAATATGGCAGTATAATTAATAAAAGTAGATATGAGGAAAGGTAAGTATAAGAGTGAGAACTACAATATAGTACTTATAGGTTTTGGTGAAGGACCCATTGTAGAAAGTTAATTATTTAACATTTTGGGTGTCTTGTACTACTCTCGTTCATAGACATGGTAAGCAATTGTTACAAAGGTTGTAAAGGGATCACCTCCTAGGTGCAAAGAGCGCTTCCCACATTAATTTATGAGGATATTAACTATGGAAGAGTATGTGTGTCTTTACAAAATTATTGAGTAAGGTGATGTAATGAGTATGCATAATTAATGTCTAGTAAATTGGGATAGAGTGCATGTAAATGATTTATTCTAGCAAAGCCATGTTTTCAACGAGTGGGGATAGAGTATATAGAATTGATAATAATGTAGGATTGGTAGAGTCACTTATGTGGGTGTACTAGGGTAAACTTTGTGGTGGGCATGATGTGGTTGAAATACAGAAGGTAGTGGCCTTTGTGCATGAGTTAGACATGTAAATCAAGGGGGCATATCCCGAGACTCTAGGGTGGGAGTCTTCTGGATAGGGTGAGTAATAATATGCAATTCATTTATTAGTAAATAGTGTAATTCAAGTGAAGTTAACAAGATATGAGAATAAATGAAATAGTCATGGCAATGCCTTAGGAACGAGTTAAGGTTAATTAGAAGATAAGATATTCATATAAATTGCATTATAAGAAAATACAATGTACTCTAATAAGGATGTCAATTAATTATGGATTAGTAGGCTTGTCTCACGACTAGCGATGTGTATCCTAGCGTTTATAAAAAAGATTGTGTTATGTAGAAGTCCTAATGACCTTTTACGTATACGCTAAGATACGAGTCCCGATCACATGGTTGTACGAAGCACCTATGTAAAGGTAGTAGGTCAAGATTCATAGGAACGCCTAAGCGATTACATTGTTAGCAAGGTTTGTAGCATTGTAAACTTGTATATGGGATTTAATGAAAACATTAAATGTATTGAAGGTACCCTTGAAGAATACTAAGGGGAGTAGTTCAATATAATGATTAGGAATGCAAATGAGTAGGGACTAATGGGTTGAAAGTAATAATAGCATCCAGAGGTAAATTATGTGACAAGTAAATTAGGTATAAAGTAAAGGAGGCCAAAAAACAATATGTGTAAATAACACGTAATTACCGCAAGATGTGAGTGATAGAAGGAGTGGTATAAAAGGAAGAATTTAAGGAAATTGACGCAATAAAAAAAATTATGTTGTGGATGTAGTAGATGCAAGTATCAACATAGTGGGTGCAGGAAAAAGATAATGGGTATGCATAGTGAGATGAGCACTATTATGACAATCATTAAGATAGTAAAGGAGGGATAGTCATCAACTTCAGTAAAGACAAAGGAAGGAAGTGGTCAATGTAGCATGAAGACTAGAATGATTCAGTGCATAGGATAAAATATTCCTAATGAGGGAACAATAAAAAAATGTACATGTGGTCTAGGTAGTGAAAAACATTATCATTAAATAGATACAAGTAGACAAGCCTGTGGTTTTCAATTAATACGTGAATCAATACCCAGTAAAACACCTCAATGCAATATGTGGTAATGCACTTATGTACAAATGGTAAAATAAATAAATAAATGAACAATGTTTGAGGAGCACTTGTGAAGTGGATTATATTAGTAAATAATATTTGTAAATGTACATAAAATAACATATATTAATAGATGAGAGATGAGGATATTAACAGAGGCATAAAAAAGGGGAAAACTATCATCAAATTTACCATGAATAGGGTTATGCGAGGAAGTAACCAAATGATGAAGGCAAGAAGTTAGTAATACTATAGTTACGAGGTAAAATAACATGGATCATCATAAAAGGTTAATAATTAAACAATGAAATATAAGTGATCTTATCCTAAGGCATGGAAGGCACTATACATAGAGGTATAAAGGAAGCATAGGATTATGGTAATGTCAATGAAATTTTGGGCATTTAAATTATTTCCTAATTGGGAGAGTGTGACGACACAAGGTATATTAGTGATGTGGAAACTAAAGTAGGTGACAATGATAATAAAGAGTATATTGCAAAATCCATGTTAGATTTCTTTAAAAAGTGTTGTGTAATGTAGTAAATTGACAAGGAATTGGGGTAAGTTAAAATGACCGAATCATGGTAATTACTTGGATTACAATTAAAGTTATATGCAAAACAAGGTATTAACTTATGAATCACATTATAGAATATATATTGTAATTTAACAAGGACATTAGTTATTTTATGGATTAAGTATGGTAAGGAACCTTGAATAGGCCATACCATCAACCGATGTGAATGCTAACAAAACATAAGAATTCAAAGACCATATGTCATGACTATCGATACTAATTGATTATAACTTCAGGACAAAGTTTCTCGAAGGGTGGGTGTATGTAATGCCCCGTTTTGACCTAGTTGGTTCAATTATCATGGCATGTTTGTACTTTCTTATTATTGTGGAACTTCATCAATTGATGACATTGTGGATTTATGGATGTATTATTTTGTGAAAATTATATATGCGTGTGTGATGTTAAATATGAATTACGTTCATATTTTGGTTATGTCTTTATCATGCAAATTTAATAGGGGATGGTACATGGATACCGATTTAAATCTATGTGTGGAATAAATGATTATGATGTTGGGTGCATGATAAAAAATGATTACATTATTTTAAGTATTAATGAAATGTGTATACATGTCCATGATTGTACGATATTGCACAAGATTAGCATACAGGTTCAGAATACCTAAAGGATAGTTGAACCCTACAAAATGGAAATACATAGATGGTATGAATTCCAAAAGATAAACGATATGGAAGCGGTGCATTATTTTTCTATATGAGTATTGGTTTACTATCATCATGTGTGGGAAAGTGTGAGGTTTCAGGAAACTCAACTTCCCAAAATGGTTATTTGATGATGAGATCCCTAAGAGAAAAAATAGAAACATAGTATGAGTTCGAAGGGTGTTGACCCGTGTTCCATAGGAAGGGTGGAGGCATTACCCATCGTTTATCCTCCGAAACCCATAGTCATGGGAGGGTTGTGCTAAGGCACTCTCCCCAAGGTGTGTGATGATGACTTGTGGGTTCCTGCTAGGGAATCTTGGTCGATGTGGTCTACACTTTCGCTTACGGGTTGTAACTAGAGTTAAGTTATGCAGTTAAAGCTCCAGGGTAGTCTAGAAGAGGAAGGATAGGATGCGAAAGTTAGTTGTGAATTAGAAGAAGTAGTAGTTAGTTACGAATAATTATGGCAGATAGTAAAACAAGTTGATTGTTTGTATGTGCTAAAACTCTTCCTTTACTTATGCATGAAAAACTTATTATATTATGTAGTGGATGTTGTTTTACTGTGATATAGTTAGTGATTATTGTTAGATAGTGTGGTTACTAAATGGTCTCCTTTCATGCTTACTTATGATGAATATGATCTAAGAATTAGAGGTTCAACGTGTTATTATTAGTACACTCCAAGCTATGTAGGTATTAGCTACATGTACATACCTTGTGTGCATACACTAGCATTATTCATATATAGATTTATTATTTAATTACATGATAAATTCTATTATGATTATTGGATTGAGATTATTATGCTAACTATACTTTAATTCATGGATAAAATGGTATTTTATATAAATATTCATTTTTCTTATTATATGAATTAAATTTTAAATATGTATTAGGGTTGCGATGGTAAGATATTATTTATCATGTTTGATAAATTTTGAAGTTATTCAGTCTAAATTGATGGGATTGTTAGGTAAGGGTCAATCAAAATTAAATGAATGGATATGGTTGCAATTTGAATATAAATATTTTAATTTTTATTTATTTTATTATATTTTAATTTTTGAAATAAGTGCAATAGAATTTATTCAAAGTGATTTCATTGCATTTTTTGAGAATGATGGACTTGAAACTATTTAAGTTGAACTGACATATTATCCTAAAATGTAGGTGAAAGAATATAATATGATTATTTAAAATTAATTATGGAAGGTAGTGTAGTACTCTGCTTGAGAAAAGAGGAGGCGTGGGAAGGCTTAAAATGAAGGAGAAAAGGATGAAGAGGGGGGATTTCGGAAGGAATATATTTTCAGGATAGAATTCTAGGAAATGATGGGAAGGCGAAAAATAAAAAGGAAGTTGAAGCTGGGAATTCGTGGAAAAAATGAGGGAGATCCGAACTAGAGGGGTAGTTGGATCTCGAGACCTGCTTGAAATTATTGTCCATATGTGTCTGTTATTGTTCTTGGGAATTTCAGGCATGAAGGGCCAATGAATATGGCTTTCTTGGAGCTAGGGAGCCAACGAGGTTGTTCCTAGTTGACTGGGTGGTAAATCCATTTGGTGGATGAGTTTCTTGGTGTAGAGAAAATAGTCATCTACATGAAGCTAGTAGGGACAAACTACTTATTTACAGGTATTATCCATACAGGTACATTTTTCCACTTAGTACTCTTATCCACTAATTATTTAGTTGAAAATTAAATAAATCTTAATTATTTAGTTGAAAGCTAAATAAATTGGTACATATATAAATGCATGTTGTATTGAATTCTAAATGGTACAATAGAACATATTTATTTGGTTTATACCTGCACAAAATTACAAAAATTTACAAAACAATTTACCTATTGATTTTTACTGGTTATTGAACAGAGCTAAACAAACAAGAATTTCAGACTAGTTGAAATAAGAAGAGAAACGTAGCCAACTAATAGAAGGGGAAAGTTAATAAAGTGATAAATGTCAAATTGTGAGATTGTATTTTTTTTTAAATAAAGGACCTGGAGAGGTCCTTACAATGAAGATTGCTTTGATGATTTTTTATTTTATTTTAGGTTTTACACAAGTTATAACACACACACACACACACACACACACACACACACACACACATAAAATTTATGGTATTCGATAGAAACAAAACTTGTGGGGATTCAGGGAGAGCGGAGATGGGGATGGTTAGGGTTTGGTTTTCTGGTTTGAGCCGAGCATTTTTTCTATGCGACGAGGTGGGTTTGGAATGATGGGGCACGGTTTTTGCACTAGATCCGGGGTTGCTGTATGGGGTTTGGATGTTGGTTATTGTTGGGTCTATTGGAACTTTTCATTATACCAAAACAGGGGTTGGTATGTTGTATCGGATGGTGGATTTGTTTTGGGTTTCCACGTGAGTGTTGTTTTCTTTTTCCGTGACAATGACAGGTTGACTTTCTCGGTTGTTTTCATTTTTTTGAAGCATGTGAGGTATTATGGTTTGACGGTGGTTTTTGGTTGGGTGGTGGTAAAGGGTGGGAGGTTTTATTTGTGGGAGGTTTTATCTAAATTGATGGGATTGTTAGGTAAGTTTCAATCAAAATTAAATGAATGCATATGGTTGCAATTTGAATATAAATATTGTAATTTTTATTTATTTTATTATATTTTATTTTTTGAAATAAGTGCAATAGAAGTTATTCAAAGTGATTTCATTGCATTTTTTTGAGAATGATGGACTTGAAACTATTTAAGTGAACTGACATGTTATCCTAAAATGTAGGTGAATGAATATAATATGATTATTTAAAATTAATTATGGAGGGTAGTGTAGTACTCTGCCTGAGAAAAGAGGTGGCGTGGGAAGGCTTAAAATGAAGGAGAAAAGGATGAAGAGGGGGAATTTTGGAAGGAATATATCTTCAGGATAGAATTCTGGGAAATGATGGGAAGGAGAAAATGGAAAGGAAGTTGAAGTTGGGAACCCGTGGGAAAAACTAGGGAGATCCAAACTAGAGGGGTAGTTGGATCTCGAGACGTGCTTGAAATTATTGTTCATGTGTGTGTTATTTTTCTTGGGGATTTCAGGCATGAAGGGCCAATGAATATGGCTTTCTTGGAGCTAGGGAGCCAGCAAGGTTGTTCCTAGTTGACTGGGTGGTAAATTCATTTGGTGGATGAGTTTCCTGGTGTAGAGAAAATAGTCATCTACATGAAGCTAGTAGGGACAAACTACTGATTTATAGGTATTATTCATAGCGGTACATTTTTCCACTTAGAACTATTATCCACTAATTATTTAGTTGAAAGTTAAATAAATTTTAATTATTTAGTTGAAAATTAAATAAATTGGTACATATATAAATGCATGTTGTATTGAATTCTAAATGGTACAATAGAACATATTTATTTGGTTTATACCTGCACAAAATTACACAAATTTATAAAAAAATTTACCTATTGATTTTTACTGGCTATTGAACAGAGCTAAACAAACAAGAATTTGAAACTAGTTGAAATAAGAAGAGAAACTTAGCCAACTAATAAAAACGGAAAGTTAATAAAGTGATAAATATCAAATTGTGAGATTGTATTTTTTTTGAAATAAAGGACCTGGAGAGGTCCTTACAATGAAGATTGCTTTGATGATTTTTTATTTTATTTTAGGTTTTACACAAGTTAGAACACACACACACACATATGGGATTCAATAGAAACAAAACTTGTTGGGATTCAGGGAGAGCGGAGATGGGGATGATTAGGGTTTGGTTTTCTGGTGTGAGCCGAGCGTTTTTTCTATGCGACGAGGTGGGTTTGGAATGATGGGGCACAGTTTTCATACTAGATCCGGGGTTGGTGTATGGGGTTTGGATGTTGGTTATTGTTAGGTCTGTTGGAACTTTTCATTATACCAAAACAGGGGTTGGTATGTTGTATCGGGTGGTGTATTTGTTCTGGGTTTCCATGTGCGTGTTGTTTTATTTTTCCCTGACAATGACAGGTTGACTTTCTCGGTTGTTTTCATTTTTTTGAAGCCTATGAGGTATTATGGTTTGACAGTGGTTTTTGGTTGGGTGGTGGTGAAGGGTGGGAGGTTTTATCCGTGGGGGGTTTTATCTAAATTGATGGGATTGTTAGGTAAGGGTCAATCAAAATTATATGAATGGATATCGTTGCAATTTGAATATAAATATTTTTAAGTTTTATTTATTTTATTATATTTTATTTTTTTAAATAAGTGCAATAGAAATTATTCAAAGTGATTTCATTGCATTTTTTTGAGAATGATGGACTTGAAACTATTTAAGTGAAATGACATGTTATCCTAAAATGTAGATGAATGAATATAATATGATTATTTACAATTAATTATGGAGGGTAGCGTAGTACTCTGCCTGAGAAAAGAGGTGGTGTTAGAAGGCTTAAAACGAAGGAGAAAAGGACGAAGAGGGGGAATTTTGGAAGGAATATATCTTCAATATGGAATTTTGGGAAATGATGGGAAGGAGAAAATGGAAAGGAAGTTGAAGTTGGGAACCCGTGGGAAAAATGAGGGAGATCCAAACTAGAGGGGTAGTTGGATCTCGAGACCTGCTTGAAATTATTGTTCATATGTGTGTGTTATTGTTCTTGGGGATTTCATGCACGAAGGGCCAATGAATATGGCTTTCTTGGAGCTAGGGAGGCAACGAGGTTATTCCTACTTGACTACATGGTAAATCCATTTGGCGGATGAGTTTATCTGTGTAGAGAAAACAACCATCTACATGAAGCTAGTAGGGACAAATTACTGATTTACAGGTATTATTCATACAGGTACATTTTTCCACTTAGTACTGTTATCCACTAATTATTTAGTTGAAAGTTAAATAAATTTAATTATTTAGTTTAAAGTTAAATAAATTGGTACATATATAAATGCATGTTGTATTTAATTCTAAATGGTACAATAGAACATATTTATTTGGATTATACCTGCACAAAATTACACAAATTTACAAAAAAATTTACCTATTGATTTTTATGGGTTAGTGAACAGAAACTAGTTGAAACTAGTTGAAATAAGAAGAGAAACTTAGCCAACTAATAAAAAGGGAAAGTTAATAAAGTGATAAATGTCAAATTATGAGATTGTATTCTTTTTGAAATAAAGGACCTGGAGAGGTCCTTACAATGAAGATTGCTTTGATGATTTTTTATTTTATTTTAGGTTTTACACAAGTTAGAACACACACACACACACACACATATAAACTGATGGGATTCGATAGAAACAAAATTTGTGGGGATTCAGGGGGAGCGGAGATGTGGATGGTTAGGTTTTGGTTTTCTGGTGTGAGCCGAGCATTTTTTCTATGCGACGAGGTGGGTTTGGAATGATGGGGCACAATTTTCATAATGGATCCGGGGTTGGTGTATGGGGTTTGGATTATGGTTATTGTTGGGTCTGTTGGAACTTTTCATTATACCAAAACAAGGGTTGGTATGTTGTATTGGGTGGTGGATTTGTTCTAGGTTTCCACGTGGGTGTTGTTTTCTTTTTCCCTGAAGATGACAGGTTGATTTTCTTGGTTGTTTTTAGTTTTTTTAATCCTGTGAGGTATTGTGGTTCGATGGTGGTTTTTGGTTGGATGGTGGTGAAGGGTGGGAGTTTTTATCTATGGGAGTGGCTTGGGGGCGTTTTTTGGTTTTACCGGGTTGTTTTTCATGGGGTGGGTTGACTATGGAAGGGCTTGCGGGAGGTCGGTCATGTGACCGGTGTAAAGCACATGCTTTTAAATATTTATAGAGAAGAAAGTGCTTTGTCATTGATAAGGATAATGTGATGTAAAAGGTCTCATCTCTTAGATCTAGGGCCTTGGTTTAGCGTTTGGAGTATTTCCTTTTGGACAAAGAGGGATGGCTTAGGTGGATTGCTAAAATGTGGAAACCATTGTTAGACTATGCACCTACTGTCAGTTGACTTTCAAATGGATGGTATGTTTTTCTATTTCTTGACGAAACTGATGCAAACAGGATTTTAAATGGTCTGTGGTTGATTGATAAGGGGTCTTTGGTGCTTTGGAGGTGGTGGAGTGGTTTTGAACCTAGTAGATCGAAGGTGTGTAAGAGGAACCTGTGGGTTTTTTTTTCGAACTTGCCACTGCCACTTTGGACGAGGGAGTCTTTACAGGTGATTGGTAATGTCCTTGGGATATTTATCACCTTAGATGAGGCTCACCTCCACGCATTTGATAAATGGATGGCACAAGTGATCATGGAAATTGACACTTCCGAGGGTTTGGAGGAATCCATGGATATTGATTGGGGTCGTTAGATAGTGGAACAACATATGGAATACCTAAATGTTCCTTTTAGATGTCATTTCTATAGGGATACAGGACATTTTCGAGATGCTTTCCATTTGTTGTTTGGTGGTAGTAGATCTTATATGACTCCTTATGCTAGAACGATGGATGATGGATCTTCGATGAGTTCACTGAAGACACAGATGGTGATTGGTGTTGATGCACATACTCCGTCCACCCAAAAAATCGGTAACTTTGTTCCTTATTTAGAATCTTTTTATGTTGAATTAGTGCATATAGACTTTGTGACTATTGATGATTTAGCAATGGGGGTTAAGATCGGTGGCCGTTGTTATAGTGGGGGATAGTTTTTCAGGGACGTGTGTGGAAACCCCTTTTGCTAATTCTAGAATTTTCCTTTGCTTGGGGCGATTTAACCTAACTATGAGGGTTTCGGATTGGGAGATATCCTGATAGATTTTCGTTCATTTTTCGACCCTTTCTTGAAGGTTTCATTACCCATTTGTTTTGGATGATTGCATGCCTTACCATTTGTGCTTTTTTTTCCCTCCATTATACATTAAAACGTCGCTATTCGTCGGACTCGTAAGGAGAAGCCATTGAAGAGTTGCTGGAAAAATGATGTCATGGTGGATGAGGGACTGTTATAGCTCAAAATGACACATCTCTAATTGTGACCACTTTCCCATGATTCTATCACATGTGGACACTTCCATGATGACACTTCATGAAAGTCACTGAAAAAAAAATGTAACTTGGAGGATCCATATCTTGAGTTGCGTAACTCCATTTGACCTCATCTCTACACTATTAGAAACGCATCTGTGTTACATAAAATTTTCTAGAAGACACCAAAGTCTGAAAATGCCTAGAAGTACCCTAAAATGATATCTTTTGATGTATACATGAGTTTCCTTAAGGAAACCTGCGTATGCACACGAATTGATATATATAATACTTGTGTACACCCTAAATATGTGACTTTTTGCATTGCAACCTACGTATACCTCCTACATACGCGAATGATGTCTCTGCAACCTACGTATTCCTCTTAAAAATGTCAAAAAATATGTTTTTCGAAATTTGGGTAGTTTGGTTAGTTATGCAACAGACTCCTTCAATTGTAACTACTTTGTCTTCGACTCTATCTCTTCACCAGCATATAAATAGATTTAGGGATGTCCATGAGAGGAGACTTGAATCTTTGCATTGTCATGCTGGAGGAATTGGAGCTCTCTTTGCCCACACCTTTGCCCTAGAATCTATCTCCTTGTGTTGTAGAGCTTGGGGGCTGAGTTCCTTGGAGAAGAGAAGCAGCAAAACCAGATCAAGGTTTCATGAAGTGCCCAAATTGAAGAGATGGTATACTTGTACTTATTTTCAAGATTAATAAAGATGTGATGTCCTTCTTCTTCCCAAATAATTGTTAAATGTGTGATTGAATCTTTGTTTATGATCATATGTTGATGTTAGTCAGATCATTATTTCATGTTTATTTGATTTTCATTTATTTATATGTGGTCATATTGGTTTGAGGAAGGTATAATTCATTTTGCATGTCTCTTGGAGTGAGAGGAGCAAGAAGAGGATTAGAGGGTTGATTGGATTAACCTTCATTTGGCTAAGGTATGAACCATTCTAATCTCTAAAACTTGCTTATATATACTTGCAGAACCATTTGCATCCACCTTTCAATCCCATTATGTTGATGGCCTCTTAAATCCTATCCATAAGAAACTTTCCTTTACAATAGAACTGGTGACTCCGCTGGGGAGAGCCTTGTTTGTTTGGGGTTTCTCCATATTTATTTCAGCCTTTTGTAAAGTTTTAGGTCCTTCTTGCCACTTAGGAACACCTTCTAAGTCTGATAGAACACCTCCCCTGCCTTCCTAAGCCATTTTTTGACCTTTTTTGGGTTTTTTCCCACCCACACGCGAGTTGCAAACTGGACAGTCGCATGTCTGGTTTGTACATGCGACTTGTTGTACTGAAAACCCATGTATGACATGCAACCTATCAGTAGTACAACCCGTGTGTGCTCCTAAAACAATGTTTTTCCTCATTTTTGTGGTTTTTTTTGCTATTGTGGGTTGTTTGGTAGGTCTTTTGGTGTCCTATGCAGGTGCATGAATCTAGGGAGTTAGTGTCATCCGTATATTTTTTTTCTTTATCTATGTGGTAGGAATTTTTATAGAATTAGGTTTTACTCTTTTCTCTTTCCACCCACCCCCTTTGCTTGGCATGATTTTTGGCTTATGTTTTTGGTTAGCCTCTGTTAGTGATCTTTGTCTGAGTTCATAAGCTTGTTGGTGTTGGTTTCCTTCTTCTTTTATCGGTTAAATTCACCATGCCAAAGTGGTTCACTTGACTCTTATGCAAGCCTTCCTTCCAAATAGGATTTATACTGACTTTCGTTCATTCTAGAGTCTATTTGGTGGTTTTATAGCAGAGTTCCTTTTGATTTGTTCTTGTTATCTACATACTTTTGTTTATAGGTAGTTTTTCTTTTGCATTTATAAAAGAAAAAGAAAAAGAGCATATAGTTGTTTAATATGCATGTAAATTAGGGTTTTGTGTTTAATACATTGCATATCATTATTTTGAAAAAAAAAGAATTTATTCTTTTGTGGCTTTCAAGTTTCTATCTGGAAAAGGAAAGAGAATAGTTTTTGCTTTTTGCATATCATTTCTCTTTTCTGGTCATTTTGTTACAACTTTGAGTCAAAACACCACATAAGTTTCACACCATTTACCCTCTGACTAAAAATGACCTATTAAAATGAACGATATAATTTAAAAATTATTAGTAAGTTTTATTTTATAGGCTCCTACATCAACTAGCTTAGGCTAGACTTGTGGATTAGGGAGTTTCAACTCTCCACAAGTGTTTAAATTGCAGATGTAGTTAGCCAATCACTAGGTAAACCATTTTCTATATTGATTGTATCTCAGAATCTCCTCTCAAATGGGATTTAAGCACGAGACCATGTGGAGACTTGGAATGAGGATATAACCCTCTGATTCCTCATCAAAGAGTAGACCAAGTTTTTTGCGCATCTAGAGATTCTATCTTAGACAGGGTTTTGTGATTTGCTACCCTGCCCATGCATACAAACCAGGCTTGTGATTGTCAATATAGTTAAGGTAGCCTTTAGTCTCTTTGACATCTAGGTTTCATACACAAGTACACTGGAAGCTATTTCTGGTTGACCTTGGACGGGCTTGGAAGGTAACCCCGGTAGAAGGTGTGGGAGGGCAGTGGGTGATTCATTTGCTTGTGCCTAAGAACATCTACAGTGATTCCAAGTAACTGTCTATCATCCTTATATTGGAAGGAATATCTTATACCTATTTGTTTGTTTGGTTTTAGGAATTTTTAGTGAGTGCTCTGTAGTTTGTCTATCCTTAGTGTGCCTTTAGGTGTGTGCTTTATAATTTTGGTTTCTTGTCAACCTCTGACTTTGTCTCCTAGTTTGAAACTATGTCTAACAAAACTTTGAACACCAACCAAGAGATCACCATGTTGGGAACTCCTTGTACTATTCCTCTCACGAGGAATGTTGTCGTTCCTTTGATGTCCACCTTGAATCTTCCTGGATTCACCCTAGGGATATCGATGAGGTTGTTTTCCACTCCAACTGTCTTGAATGATCTTGATGCTTCTCAAGTAAGCTCCTTATATCAAGGGCATCAAAACAATGCTTCTCCTTCACCTGTAGTTGATTCTCCTACTCCTAGTACCTCATGCAGTGAAAGTACTGATACTAGTAACCAACAGTCTAAAAGGAGTAAAAGAAGGAGGAATAGGAATAAGGCACATAAGAAATGGGGCACCCATTCAAACTCTGCAAGTCAAGTTGAACCTCACCACCCAGACTCTGTAGTTCATGCTGGGGGCACCTATCCAACCTCTGCAAGTCAAGTTGATCTTCACCATCCAGCCTCTGTTGATCATGCTGGTGGGATCCTTCCAACCTTTCCAAGTCACATTGGATCCACTCACTCAGCCTCTGCAGTTCATGCTAAGGGCCCCCATTCAACCTTTGATGTTCAAGTTGAACCTCCCCATCCAACCTCTGCAAGTCATGTTGGATCCATCCACCTGGCCTATGAAGGTAATGCTGGGGTCACACAGTCAATTTCTACAAAGCATGTTGATCCTTACCATTCAGCCTCTGTGGTTCATGCTGGTGGTGCCCATCCAACCTCTGCAGGTCATGTTGGACCCAGTCTCTTAGCCTCTGCAGGTCATGCTAGGGGCAGTCTCTCAGCCTTTGTGGTTCATGCTGAAGACAATCCATCAACCACTTCGAGTCATGTTTACACTGTTGAAAAGTCTGCTTGTTCAAAACAAAAGCCCAAGTTTCCTTGTAAGATTTGTGAGGGAGACCACCTTACTTATAAATTCCCTTCTATCATGAAGGTACAAAGAGTTTGGCTTCAGAGTCCACCCGTTTTTGAACATTCTGAAGTCTCTCAACCAGCCTCTTTTAGTCAGGTTGGACCCAGTCACCCAGCCTCTGGTGGTTAGGCTAGGGGAAAAATATTAGCCTCTATAGGTCATGCTGAGAGAAAACAGTTAGCCACTGCTAGTCATGTTGACACCGTTGAGAAAACTGATCGTTTGAAGTGCAAAATTAAGTTCCCTTGTAAGCTATGTGAGGGAGATCATCTTACTCACCAGTGCCCTGCTATCGCAGAGGTCCGAAGAGTGTGGTTCGAGACTCAAGATTTTCCTTCTCCTGAACAACCTATAGTTTCTCAACAACCTACTCAAACTTTGGTTGATCAAGTGGTCGAACCAGTATCAGCTTTGGTTGATCACACTCTTCTTTTAGAGAGTGATCAAGTGGTTCTTTCAGTGATTGAACCAAATTCACCTTTGCTCAATCCCACTCTCTCTTCGAAGAGTGACTTTCACAAAGCGATGGAATCGATTCCATTTTAGATCAATCCCACTCTTCTTTTGGAGAGTGAAGTGTCAGCTAGTCACATTTTCTTCACGGCCAATTCAAAACTTACTGAACAAGGGGGCATTGAACTCACTTTGGATGAACCCCCACCAACCTCTTGGATTGCTTCCTTTGATTGGGATACCCTAGTTGAGCCACGCCTTCCTTCTAATGCACCTTTCTAGATAAAGGTCAAAGTTAAATCATACACGATTGCTCATTGTATTGTTGATGAAGGAGCCTCAGTTATTATTTTGTCTGCTCGTGCTTGGCGAGGCATGGGATCTCCAAGCCTTATGTCGACTCCTAGTCAGTTATTGGCGTTTGATAGAAGAAATTGTATAGCCTTAGGATCTCTTGCTCAAACACTTGTTACTTTGGGTGGGAAGACTATCTTAGTTGACTTCATGGTGATAGAAGACCCCTTGGACTTCAATATGCTCCTTGGACGTGATTATGTCTATACCATGCAAGTTGTGGTGTCAACATTCTTTCATGTGATGTACTTTAATCATGGTGAAGAAATTGTCACTATCGATCATTTGTATTTTCTTGATCCATCTCCTGACCCAACTAGAGACTAGGTCTTTCCTTTATTAATTCCTAGTGTTTCTATAGACACTACCCCGCCATAGGTGAGCTATGTGGCCTCATGTCCTTTACGTTCAATTTCTACTGAGAAGCAACATCAGTTTTCATGCTTACCTTCTCAGGACTTGGTCCCAACAGTTGACTAGGTCAGTCATTCTATACAGAATACGGAGCCTTCTCTCCACTCTATCGATCCATTTGAATGTTTAGAGATGTGTCCTATCTCAGATGATCTCCTTCCTTCAGATGAAGTCTTCCTAGAGTCTTTGATATAGTCTGATCTTCTATTGGATGTTGGTTCAGTTGTGACTAAGTCTAACGCTGATTTTCCTAGTAAGCCTGATCTTTCTTCTTATGTTGGTCTTGGTGAGCCTTTTGACTCTTCCTTTGAGCAACAAGTTAGTGATCCTGATGAGTTTGATTTTTCTTATGAATTTTTCAACTCCTTTGATACTGAGTTTGTTCCTGCAGACTCTATCTCCCTTGTTGATTTTTTCTCTCATTCTGAGGTTGATCTTACTAATTATAAACCCTCTAGCCTTGGTGCTATAGAATATTCTTCAGTCGATTCTACCTTAACTTTACTTTTTATAGAAGATAGCAAAGTCGCATGTGTTTCTACCAAAGTGACCTGCATCAGAAATTTTCTTTTGAATATGATCCTGTTGATGTTGTTTCTTGGAGACATGATTCTTAGTTTGATTCACAACTATTTACTAGACTTGTCTTGTTGTTCAAGCCGTAACTATGTTTTCATGTGCCCTGCTCACGCTTATGAGCTTGATGCCGGCTTCCACTCTTTTAGCTCGTTGTATAAGCCCTCATCTTTTTTCTCATCGTCACTAAGCCTTGTATCATTTTTCCTTTGCAAATTGAGACCCTTTACCTTGAGGAGACTTTCCCCGAGTGCCTTTATCTTGCTCATGTTCCTTGCATTATGCATAGGTTTGTTCCTCACACTTGGAACTAATTTCGCTTTCCTATGACACTCGTCTCCTCGCATTTAGAGCATTCTTTCTGCTCTCCTTCGAGCTCGTTAAAAATAGTAACGAGGCCACGAGTTGACTTTTTCAGACTTGTTAAAACTTCACAGGAAATATTAGAGCATTCTTTTTACTCTCCTTCAAGCTCATTAAAAACAATAAGGAGGCCATGAGTTGACTTTTTTGGACTCGGTAAAACTTCACAGGAAAGATTTTGAGTTTCTTTAGGCCTAGGTCCGACTCCTCAAAATAGACTTGACTGCCAAGTAAACTTGTCCATTTAGGCTCGTTAAGAATATTTGAATGGGCATCCACATTGGTGGTAGGTTATCACTTTCTTGGACCATGTGGAATAATACGAGAAAGGAACACTCGCTTTTCTATGGAATTGAGAAGAGTATTCTCAAGTATAGGTTTATCACTTTTCCGGACTCGAGGAACTAATTTACGGAAAAGGAGCCCCCAGTATGAGCTTAGTTTTATCTTTTTTGTGCTCTGGACCTAAACATGAAAAATATTTCGAGTGTACTTTATGTCTTTGTCATGCTCCCTAAACCCTAAAGAACCATTAGAGGAAATTTCAACTCAAAATCGGCCTCCTAAAACGAATTAATAAAATAATAGTTAAAATAATAAAATAATATTTATTAATTTTGGAGGAAGAAAAGAAAAAAACTACTTTTTTGTTTGTATTTTCAACATATCTCCTTGTGTTTTTACTCAAATTTCGATCGGGATATCTCATTGGGTGCAAAATTAAATTCCGCATCCAACGAGTACCCACTTGGCATACTTTTAACGGACCCCGATACCCCAAAAACAAGAAATACCTGAAAAAATGTGATGATGACATCATCATCATGTTTTTTTAGGTATTTCTTGTTTTTGGGGTAGTGGGGTCTGTCAAAAGTATGCCAAGTGGGTACTCGTTGGATGTGAAATTTAATTCTGCATCCAACGAGCTCTCCCGATCGAAATTTGAGTAAAAACATGGTGAGATATGTCGAAAATACAAACAAAAAAGTAGTTTTTTTTATGATACCTATCCCCAAATATATATTAAAAAAGTGTTTAAGACCTATATGATATTTCAAATTTAAAGAAATTTCATTGGCTAACACATGATGACATGGAATTTGAATCAAAGTTAAAATGCCGATTTTGAGTTGAAATTTTCTCTAATGAAAGCATCGAGTTTACTGTTGTAAGCCCCATTTCTCGTAATCAAATGGATCTTTTCAAGTGATATTGCCTTCCTTCACACTTGTAAAACTTAGGCTATATTCTGCTTTTGAAGGAACATTGGGTAGGTGGTAATTTAACCTTTTTCGGACCTCCCCGACTAAGTACGAAAAATGTGCGCCTTACTTCTTCGGAAGCTAAGAGAGTTCTTTTGTGGTTTGTTTTATACGTTTTCGGCCTTAAGAGACTAAATTGTACAAAAGTGCACCCCCCTGGAGTCTTCTTTCGAGTTTTCAGACTCTCTAAACTATGAAAACACCATCGAGCATGTACTAGTTCGGGCTTGTAAAATCCACGAATCAGTGCTTTATCAAGCATTATTCTGTCTCTTCTTTCGAGCTTTCTAAAAACGAAGAAGGTCCTGAGTTTTCTTTCTTGGAATCATTAAAAATTTACAAGAAAGAGGGGAAGGGAAGTTCACTCACATGTATTTTTCATCATGGCAACAATTCTTGTTTCCTTGAACAAAGCACCAGTTTCAAGTCTATCAACAGTTGGGTTCTAGTTTTTGGACCGTATCCCGATTCACAATTTTTTACTCCTCTAGTTGGTCTCTTTTCAAATTATATGCGGAATATGTCAATGTATCCTACATTGCATATTTTTGTCATTGTCATTTTGTGTCAAAAGCTTCCTAAGTCACTTTTGTGTTGTGCTCACTGTTCAAGGATTAAACCTTTGTTGGCCATTCTGCATTTCCCTAGACCTTTTGTGTTGGCCATTCCCTAGTATCAGTTCATTACATCATGTCTTTGGCGGTCCTTGTCATAAAATTAAATACCAATTCCATATCCAATTAGTCTTTGACTTACCTCGTGTTGGACGATGAAGGATGCCTTAATGCCTTCCTTCCAATGGATCTCTTCCTATCGACTGCAACACCTCTTGCTATGGGAATGATATTTAGAGTTTTATGATAGTACCTTGGGGATTGTATTCATCAGTGGCAATTTCCCTCGCTATTGGGTAGTGGGAATACCTTAATGTCTCCTAATCGATGGATTCTTCAAGTGTTCAACTTCAAATCCTTGTATTCACACTTGTTAGAATGTACTAGGTACCTTGGGGACCATTTTCATTAATGGTGGTTTCCCTCACGTTTGTTAACGATTCTCATTATTGATCGATAATCAAACGGTTTCCCCCATGTTTGAATTCAACTCCTTTATTCACATGGTTAGGATTTGTACCTTTTGGGCAGTTTGGATTGAAGACCTTGGGCCGACAGTGTTGATGTATTTGTAACTTCAGAATGTATTCATCTATGTATTTTATGTCTTGTAACCCAATGTTTATTCTAGGATTTATCTATTATGTAATTGAGTCATGTTGTCATGCCCCGATGTTTCGATCGGGAGGATCTATAATGTAAACAAGTCATGTCAAGTCATAGTGGGTAACCCTCTGATTGTCTAAGGGTTAAAGTCCCCGCAGTTCTGGGGCACTAGGGTTATTAGACTCTCATAGTAAAGGTCATCCCTAGTAGTGTTTTAGTCATGCCGTGATTAGTATAAATAGAGAGATGGAGTCTCTATTTATCAGACAACTCATACACACTCAAGTGTAGCACATAGTTGAGGAAGAATAAGACACTGGGGCTAGATAAGGAGAAGGTTACTATTGTCGGGAGATCACTTACTGTAATGGGCTTTTCTATATTGGTGCTGATTCTATCTCTAAGGAAGTTGTGGGGTTTTCTCCATTTATGGTTTCCCTAAGGAAAAACACTATGTTCATTTTCTCTTGTGTTTGATTGCTGTGCTTGTTATTCTCTCAGTTAAAGATCCTAATAATGCTAGCTTAATGTTGAAAAACTAACATGGTATCAGAGCTAACCTGAGAAGAAGACACTATGTAGCTGTGGGAACTAGAGCTTCCTAGTTTGTGGATCTTCCTCCATAGATTTTCAGCAAAAGTAAGGTGGAATAACTCTCCTCCTTATGGTGCATCTTTCTGTCGAAGCGGAATCCAATTCTGAGGTTTTTCAGTTTTGGACCCGACACTACTACTAGAATTTAAGGGTTTTCACAGAAGAAGAATTTTTCAATGAGCCCAGGCTTGGATTGATCTCCTCCCCAAAATTGAAGTTAGGGATAGATTTCAAGGCATTTGGGTGGACAGAACTTTGGAAAAGCAAAACCCTAATTTGCTCCTAATCCAGTACTGCAGGATTTCAGCTCCAAATCTAGATCTGACATCTTGAACTGGTAAGATCTAAATATTTTGTATTTCCATTTGAGGTTCTCAGTTAAGATTGCTCATCATACCAAGCTTGATGAAAAGCTTGAGGGAGCTGATAATTTCCGAGCCTGGAAGTATAGGATCTCCCTGGTCTTGGAAAAAAATGAGTTAGACTCCTACATCCATGAGGAAGCTCCAGTTCCAGAAGGAGATGAGGCTAAGGCCTTACATAAGAAGAAGATGATTATGGAAAAGAGGATCGTTGCTAAATCTATCAAGGATCACCTCATCCCACATGTTTCCTCTCTCAAGACACCTAAAGCTATGTTTGATGCCCTAACCAAATTGTTTGAAGGGAAGAACATAAACCAGAAAATGACTCCGAGGAATCAACTAAAGAATGTGAAGATCTAGAATGCAGAGACCATCCAGTCTTACTTCACAAGGGTTTCTCAGATCAAGGAACAACTAGAAGCAGTAGATGAAGAAGTGGAGAATGCACAAATTGTGATGACCACCTTGAATGGTCTCCCTAGGACATGGGACTCTTTCATTCAAGGGATATGTGCTAGAAAGAAGTTAGTTAAGTTCAACAGACTGTGGGAAGAATGCTCTCAAGAAGAAGCTCAGATAGCAGCCCAATAAGAGAAGATGGGAAGTGAAGATCAAGCTCCCACAGTACAATCCAAGAAATCTAGATCCAGCCATCACAGAAGTAAGTACTCTCATCATAGGTATAACTCAAGAAAGCCTAGAGATAAGTCTAAGTACATTTGCTATACATTTGATGAAAAAGGATACTTTGCTAGAGATTGTCCTAAGAACAAAATTAGCTCTCACAAGAATAAGGGAAGCAAGAAAAGACATCATGCTCATGCTGCAAAGGATGATGAACCTTCATCAAAGAGAACCAGATATGAAAGTGAAGATTCTTCAAGAGAGGATGAATATGTTTTGATCTTCGCTCTCACAGGTAACATTACTCATGGATGTGATGATTGGCTTATAGACAGTGGGGATTCCAAACATACGACTGGATTCAAGGAATCCTTTGTGAAACTCTCAGATCATGAATCACCTCACAAGGTGAAGCTAGGAGATGACTACCAATATCCAATAAAAGGTAGTGGGGAATATTCCTACAAACTAGACTCTGGAAAGTCTCTAACAATGAAAGAAGTATTGTTTGTGCCAGGACTCAAGAAGAACCTTCTCTCCATTTCAGCATTGGATGCAAAAGGAATGAGGGTTGCATTCATATATGGTCAAGTCATCATCTGGCCAACAGGAAAGCCTATCGATGATGCGGTAGTGATTGGTGAACAATAAGGAGGTTTGTACAAATTAAAGGGCCATCCAGAACAAGCCTTAGTCCATGACATAGTAGAGCCAAGTGAACTTTGGCATAGAAGGATTGCACATGTGCATTACAGAGCACTACCTCTTGCAAGCAAAGTTGTTGAAGGTCTTCCAGAAATACAAGCAAAACATGATGGGGTCTACAAAGGATGTGCAAAAGGAAAGAACAAAAAGAAGACATTTCCAAGTAGCGAAAGCAAAGCAAAAGGAATCTTGGAAATCATCCAATCCAACGTATGCGGTCCCATGTCATCAAGCTCACTAAGAGGGAATGCATATTGTGTTTTTTTTATTGCTGATTTTTCTAGGAAGACATGGGTTTACTTCATGAAGAACAAAGACGAAGTATTCATCAAATTCAAGGAATTCAAAGCCTTGATCGAGAATCACACTGAAAAGAAGATCAAGACTTTTTTATCAGATAATGGCGAAGAATTCACTTCGAATGAATTCAAAGAGCAATGTAAAGATTAGGGATTAAGAGGGAGTTGTCCACTCCTTATAATCTAGAACAGAATGGGATTGTGGAATGGAAGAACATAACTATCATGGAAGCTGCAAGATCTATGCTTCATGATCAACATCTTCCTATGCATCTTTGGGTAGAAGCTGCCAGAACAATGGTGTATGTACAGAACCATACTCAACATAGAGTACTCAAGAACAAGACTCCTGAATAAGTCTTCTCCGGCAAGAAACCAAAAGTCAGCCATCACATAATATTCGACTGTCTTGTATACATACACATTCCAAAAGAGAAGAGAACAAAATTAGATCCTTCAAGAAATAAGGGTATATTTGTGGGATACTCTGAAAGCTCGAAGGCTTACAGAATATATTTCCTGGGATACAAGAAGATTGACATCAACATGGATGTGACATTTGATGAAGACACAGCTTACAACAAATCCAGAAAGAGACTTGCTGAAGAACCTAAAGTAGCAGAAGCACCTAGAATTCATGATACAACCATGAATGAAGAAATTGAAGAAGAAGATCGAGAATTTGAAGAACCAAAAATACCTATAGATCCACCTCTGGAGAAGAATCCTCATAAGAGGAAACCTGCTTGGGTACGAGAACTTATCCAAGGTGTGGAAAGATACGGGGCTCCAGAAGAGAAGCACAGAGAAAGAAAGAGGACCAGATCTTGTTCCAGGTATGTAGCTTTACTATGTGATTTCATTGATAAAGAACCTTCCAGTTATGAAGAACCGGCATAACGGAAAGAATGGAAGGATGCTATGATCGAAGAATATCAATCGATCATGAAGAATGATGTTTGGGATGTTGTCCCAAGACCAGAAGGGAAGTGAGTTGTAACTTCCAAATGGATCTACAAGATCAAGCATACTACATATGGTAGCATTGAAAAATATAAAGCAAGATTTGTGGCTCGAGGTTTCTTTCAGAAAGAAGGAATAGATTATGAAGAAGCCTTTGCACCTATAGCCAGATACACTTCAATCAGATCAGTACTTGCTCTGGCTGTAGTGATGAAATGGAAGATACACTAGATGGATGTCAAGACTGCTTTCTTGAATGGTGTAGTGGAAGAGGAAGTGTATGTAGAACAACCACTCAGTTTTGAGACACATGACAGAGAGTATCATGTATGCAGATTGAAGAAATCCCTGTATGGTTTGAAACAAGCACCCAGGACTTGGTACGGCATAATTGACATCTTTCTTTCCAGTTTGGGATTTACCAAAAGTAAAGCAGATTCCAACCTTTACTACAAGGTTGAAGACGACAACCTAGTGATGCTTCTACTATATGCATATGATCTATTTGTGACAGGTACAGATGGGTTGAGTGTTGATACGAAGAGAAAGATTGCTGCTAATTATGAAATGAAGGACTTGGGTATGATGCATTATTCCTTAGGCATGGAAGTGTGGCAGAGTGCAAATGGAATCTTCCTTGGACAAGGGAAATATGCAGTAGAGATCATGAAGAGGTTTGGGGTGATGGACTGCAAAGCCATGGCCACACCTATGGCATTGAACCTAAAGCTATTGAGTGATGCTTCATCAAATTCGGTTGATGCTACGATGTATCATTAAATGATTGGGTCATTGATGTACCTGATGAACATGAGACTAGACATTTGCTTTGCTGTGAACACCTTGAGCCAGTTCTTGATAGATCCAAGAAATGTTCACTTGATTGCTGCAAAGCATATTCTGAGGTACCCAAGGGGTACAGTTGATTATGGGATAAAGTATGAGTTGAATTAGAAGATTAACCTGGAGGGTTATGTTGATTCAGATTGGGTAGGTAGTGCCATCGATAGGAAGAGCACTTCAGGATGTTGCTTCAGTATGGGATTAGGTGTGATCTCTTGGTTTAGCAGGAAGAAATCCTGTGTGGCACTGAGTACAACTGAAGCAGAGTGTGTCGCAACTTGTTCATCTAGTTGTGAGGAAGTATGGCTGCAGAAGATACTATCTGATATATTTGATCTCCAGTTGGATGCTACTTGTATACATTGTGACAACCAAAGTTGCATGAAGTTGTCAAAAAATCCCGTGTTCCATGACAAGTCGAAGCATATCAAGACCAAGTATCACTATATTAGGGATATGGTGTAGAGGGGACCGGTGAAGCTCTAGTATGTTGCGACGAAGGAACATATAGCTGATATATTGATGAAGGCATTGGCTAGGTTGAAGTTTGAGTACTTCAAGGAGAAGCTTGGTGTTTTCTAGATTGCGGTTTTCTCCAAGAGAAAGTGATGAGACCCATAGCCATTCTGACATGGTGAGAGGATTGGTTCCTTCCATGGTCAGATGTAAGGGCTGAGCCATTCTGTCATTGTGAGAGGATTGGTTCCTTCCATGTCAGATATGAGTGCTAGCCATTCTGACGAGTAGGTTAGATGTAAGGGAAACTGCCATTCTGACGAGTAGGTTAGATGTAAGGGAAACTGCCATTCTGGGAATGGAGGGACCTGGTCAGTTACCAGGAAAACTCATTCTAGGACTGAAAATCAATTCTGATGTGATAGAGGGATGTGTTCCCACTTGATTAGATGTAAGGGTTGAACCATTATGTCATGGCTAAAGGATTTGGTTCCTCCCATGTTAGATGTGAGTGTTGGCCATTCTGACGAGTAGGTCAGATGTAAGGGAAACTACCATTCTGGGAATGGAGGTGCTTGATTAGTTACTAGGTAGCTCAGTCTAGGACTGGGGGCCATTCTGATGCGATGGTAGGATTAGTTCCTCCATGATCATATGTGAGTGCATGCCCTTTCGATGTGGTGCTTCGTACATGGTCAGATTGTAAGTGTAGAGCCCTTTTCGATGCAGTGCTTCGTGCATGGTCGGATTGTAAGTGCTGAGCCTTTTCGATGCGATGCTTTCGAGCATGGTCTATTGTAAGTGTTGTGCCTTTCTAATAGGATGAGGTCGGAAGTAAGTGCAGAGCCATTCCGATGCGATGTGCTTGCACATGGTTGGATATAAGTGCTGAGCCTTTCTGACAATATGAGGTCATATGTGAGTGTTGGGCAAGCCTTTTTGACAAGATGAGGTCAGATGTAAGAGCTAGGCAGGCCATTCTGACTTAAGTGTTAGATATAAGCATTGATGAAGACCTACATGAAGGGTAGGCATACAGGATTGACTCTGTAGAAATTCCTATGACGAGAAGAATCGAGATAGCACCATTATGAGATAGAAGATGATGATCTAGACGAGATGATCCAGACTTGATGACGATCCAGATCAAGTTACAATCCAGTTGTGATGATGATCCAGACTCGATGATCCAGATAAAGTGATCTAGATGAGATGATACAAAAGTGATGAGCCAGTAGTCATAATGATGTAGATCCTGTGATAAAGAAGAAGAAGATGACTTGAATACTTGAAGACAAAGAAGACTCTAAGACCAAGAAGACTTGAAGACTAAGAATACTTGAATATGAAGATGACGAGACGATCCAGTTGATGAAGAGAAGAAGGCTAGTGCTTAAAATTGGTTCAAAAGAATACCTTCCTAGTTAAGAGGGAGTGTTGATGTATTTGTAACTTCGGAATGTATTCATTTATGTATCTTATGTCTTGCAACCCAATATTTATTCCGGGATGTATCTATTATGTAATTGAGTCATGTTGTCATGCCCCAATGTTCTGATTGGGAGGATATATAATGTAAACAAGTCATGTCAAGTCATAGTGGGTAACCCTCCGATTGTCTAAGGGTTAAAGTCCCCGCACTTTCGGGGCACTAGGGTTATTAGACTCTCCTAGTAGAGGTCGGCCCTAGTAGGGTTTTATTCATGCCAGGATTAGTATAAATAGAGAACTAGAGTCTCTATTTATCACACAACTCATACACACTCAAGTGTAGCGCATAGTTGAGGAAGGAGAAGACACTGGGGCTGGATAAGAAGAAGGTTACTGCTGTCGGGAGATCACTTACTGTAATGGGATTTTCTATTTTGGTGTTGATTCTATCTCTGAGGAAGTTGCTGGGTTTTCTCCATTTATGGTTTCCCTGAGGAAAAACACTGTGTTCATTGTCTCTTGTGTTTGATTGATGTGCTTGTTATTCTCTCAGTTAAAGATCCTAATAATGCTAGCTTAATGTTGAAAAACTAACAGACAGTAGCATTGTCATTTTTTGCTATTGAACAAGTTGCACAAGACCTTGTTACACTTTATATGACATTTTTCTGAGACATAGATCCACCTTGTATTTTTTGTGGCTATGATCGATTGTCGAGTATGGATCCACCTTGTTCATTTGTGGCCATGGCTCCTTTAGATTTGATATGGCGCCTTTTTGCATATTGAGCAACCATGATAGTTCCATTAGTTATACATATGTTGGATCCACCTATATATTTATGGCGATGTTTTGTATATGGACTTGTTTGTCCCAGAGATCAATTTTTTCTAACATTTATCTCTCTTTCAGGTACCTTTGTTCGAGCCTTTTGATCTTGGATTCTTTGCTCTCTCCATACTCAGCTGTTTCCTTTATAATGTATTTCGGCTATAGTCTTCCCCTCTAACCTCATACATTAGGGGGAATCTATTATATCTCAAAATGACACGTCTTTGCTTGTGACCATTTTCCCATGATTCCATCGCATGTCGACAGTTCCATGATGACACTTCATGAAAGTCACTGAAAAAACACCTAACTTGGAGGATCCATATATTTCATTTTGCAAATCTGTTTGACCTTATATTTGCATTGTTATAAAGCTATCTATGTTAGCTAAAACTTTCCAGAAGACACTAAAGTCTGAAAATGCCCAGAAGTACCCTAAAAATGAGATTCTTTTATGTATACGTGAGTTTCCTTAAGGAAACACGAAGGAAACCCATGTATGTACATGAATTGCTATATCTAGTACTCACATACACCCTAAATACAAGAATTTTTGCATTGCAACCTACGTATACCTCCTTCATATGCGACTGATGTCTCTGCAATCCGTGTATTCCTCTTAAAAATGTCAAAAAAATACGTTTTTTGAAATTTGGGTAGTTTGGTTAGTTATGCAACTAACTGCTTCAGTTGTAACTACTTTGTCTTCGACCCTATCTCTTCACCAGCATATAAATAGAGGTAGGGAGGTCCATGATAGGAGACTTGAATCTTTGCATTGTCATGCTAGAGGAATTGGAGCTCTCTTTGCCCACACCTTTGGCCTAGAAGCTATCTCCTTGTGTTGTAGATCTTGGAGGTTGAGTTCCTTGGAGAAGAGAAGCAGCAGAACCAGATCAAGGTTTCATGAAGTGCCCAACTTGAAGAGAAGGCATACTTGTACTTGTTTTCAATACTAATAAATATTTGATGTCCTTCTTGTTCCCAAATAATTGTTCAATGTGTGATTGAGTCTCTATTTATGATCATATGTTGACGTTAGTCAGATCATTATTTCATGTTTATTTGATTATCATTTATTTATATGTGGTCATATTGGTTTGAGGAAGGTATAATTCATTTTGCGGGTCTCTTGGAGCGAGAGGAGCAAGAGGAGCAAGAAGAGGATTGAAGGGATGCTTGGATCAACCTTTGTTTGGCTAAGGTATGAACCATTCTAATCTCTAAAACTTGCTTATATATACTTATAGAACCATTTGAATCCACCATTCAACCCTAGTATGTTGATGGCCTCTTAAACCCTAGCGATAGGAAACTTTTATTTACAATAGGGACCTTATATTCCACTTTCAGTGCGCATCAAGGATGCTTCTAGGGGTTTAAAAATTCCTTCAAAAACGTTTTCTGCTAGGGCACTTAGAGCAAAGAATGCTCAGGATGTTGTCTCTTAACGCGTCTTGTTTCCTTAAACGTTAGGGGGTTTGGAGGGTGCCCCAAGTAGCTAGATCTGTAGTCTTTGCTTTATTCTGTGTTCGAATATGGTTTTTTTTTTACAGGAAACTTTGTGTGCGGGTGCACAAGCTCTGAAGTTATTTTCTAAGTTTTTTGTGGATGGGAGTTCTGTGCGGTTGATGTTGTAGGGAACTCTAGGGGCTTATTGACTTCTTGGAACCCTCAATTTTTTTGATGTAAGGATTTTATGACAGAGGCAAGTATTCTAATAGAGGAAATGGAAAAGGGATCACTATGTGTTTGGAATTTTCTTAATGTTTATGCACTTTATTCGGATAGGGAGCGGTATTGGAATTTAATTTCCTCCAGGGAGTTATTAAACATACCAACCTCATTGTTGCAGGGGATCTTAATTTCACGACTTCAGCTACAGAGGTGTGGGGGTCATCAGCTAGATGTGATCCCTTGGGTTTATATTTCAAAAATATGGTTTCTTCAATGGATCTCATCTATCTTTTACCGGCTAAGATTTTCCCTACTTGGCGCAATGGGAGGGTGGGAAATGATGGTATAGGGAAAAGACTGGACCAAATTTTGGTGGCAGAGTCTCTAATTCCTTTATTTTTTTAGTATAGAACTTGGGTTAGGATTTCGGAGGTATCAGATCATTATCCCATTTTTTTTGAATGGAAGGGGGGGGGGGGCAAGAGACCTCCGTACCCTTACAAGTTTAATAATACATGGTTATTGGAGGTTGATTTCGAGAATTTCATCTGGGAGTTATGGAATAATGATTGCATATAGTTATCAGTAGATGCCCCTATATTTTCTTTGATTGGGATGCTTAACTTGTTGAAAAAGGTCATTTTTACTTGGGAACACAAGAAAAAATTGGAAATGGGATGTGCTTTAGCTGATGTTGAAGAACCAATTCATGATTTATTTCTTATAGCCCCGATAGGGGGTTCTCTTGGCCGAGAAATTGGTTTCTTTGGAAAAGTTAAAAGGACTCAAATAAAATATTATAGCGATGGATGCAGCTTCTTGGAGGCTAAAAAGCAGGGCGGTCTGGATAGCCCATGGTGACGCAAATAGAAAATTATTTCAACAATTTGCTAGTGCCCATTGAAATGTGAACATTATTTGGGATTTGGTTGAAAGTGATGGGAATATTATGTTTGATGATCTGTCTCTGTGGGAGGCTGGTAAGAAAAAATTAAAAAAAAATGTTTGAGGAAGAAGGGACGACGACTCACATTCAGGAAAAGCTCAAAGTACTTAGTATTTTCCTGAGATTCTTCTCGACTGAAGAGGCTAGACACATTGGTAAACCTGTCACCATAGGATATATTGAATCCATTTTGAATGGATTCACAAAGGACAAGGTGTCAGGACTGGATGGATGGATGATAGAGTTTTTTATTGCTTTTCTATTTGGTAGGTGATGATATTTTGAAGGGTGTGGAATTTAGTAGGATACAAGGTTGTATTCCGAAGGCCTTAAATGCAACTTACATTGCATTAGTACCTAAATGTGACAAGGCAAATAAATTTGCAGACTTCAAGCCCATCTCACTTTGTAACTTCATTTACAAAGTGATCACTCAAAATTCTATCTGACAGAATTAAATATTTGCTTGCGAAGGTACTCTTAGATGAGCAATTTGGATTTTTGATGAAAAGACAAATTCATGAAGCTGTGGGGATCAAGCAGGAGGTTATGCATTCCATCAAGATTAAAAAACTTGAAGCTTTAATTTAAAAAATGGATATGATCAAGGCGTATGATCGCGTTGATTGGACTTTCTTGAGGTTAATTTTGGTGTAAATTGTTCTAATGTGGAGACGGTAAACTGGATTATGGACTATGTGTCGACTGTAAATTTTGCTGTATTGGTTAGTGGGGTTCATTCTTCCTCTTTATCTACTAGCTGGGGGCTACGACAAGGATTCCCACTTTCACCACTGTTATTTTTACTGATTGTTGAAGGTTTGAGTCTTCTCATATAGGGCGATAAGAGGATGGGAAGGATAAAATGCATACAACTTTCATCTACTTTGTCCCTTAGTCACATTTTGTTTGTGGACAATGTGGTTTTGTTTGGTCATGGATCTTATGAGGAATGGAGAAAGTTTAGATTATTAATCAACATATTTACCGCTGCTTCAAGTATGGCATCAAGTGTGGAAAAATATTCTTTTTTAACAAATAATGTTTCTATTGAAATCATTGAGCAGGTAAAGTTTCACTTCCCCTACAAAATGGAGGCCATTGAGAAGAGATTCAAGTATTTGGGCTTTTGGCTCAAGCCACTTGATTATTTTGGGGTTGATTGAAGCTAGCTTATAAAGAGTTTTGATCCTAAGATTAACAATTGGACATACCGTTTTTTATATCTAGGGTTTCGACTCATTCTTTTAAATTATGTGTTGGAAGCTCTATCGGTATAATGGTTTTCACTGATGAAGATTCCTTGTTCTATTTTGCAAATGGTCAGAAGGATGATGTTTAATTTTCTATGGGGTGGATGCTCAAAAAAAAAAAGGGTTATACCTCGCGAAGTGGGAACTGTTATCTCGACCTTTTGGTAGTGGTGGGTGGAACATAAAAACTTGGAGTGTTTCAACTCTGCGTTGAGGATGAAAAATTTATGGACAACTCTAACTAGTAAGGGAATTTGGAGTCATGTGTTAAAAATGAAAAATTGTCCATTACAGTTTTTCTTAGGGCGGGATCGTACCAGGTTCAGAACACATCTATCATTTGGAATGGGTTCTTACGAGTATTGGTTTGTATTAGTAAATATATTTGTTGGAAAGTGGGTTGTGGTAATATGGTAATTATTGGGGTGGATCCGATAGGTGGGATGGAAGACTCGTTCTCTCTATTTGATTCTCTAATTTATTATTTACATGACTATGGCATTGGCATTCTTGATCAGGTTTGCACTCAACGATTCAGGTTTGGAACTGGTTCTTATTGGTTGTAAGAGGAGGATTTAGAATCAAGGGGTGCATGGAAAGAGGAATGGGATTGTTACATTTATTCATTCAGGTATGTGGGTTTAAAACTCTGTAGATGAAGACTGTTTGGCTTGGTATTATAATGAATCAAATGGATAGGTTTCTGCTAAGTTAGCTTACATTTACATCATGGAATCATCTATGAACTTGGTGCAGGTATGGCGTTGGAAGGAGTTATGGAAATGGAGGATACCAATGAAGATAAAGTGCTTCTATTGGCTACATATGATGAATAAGATTAGTGTAGACACTGAGAGGGGGGGGTGAATCAGTGTGCAGCCAATTTTAACATTTTCGCAGCTTATCAGGGTTAGCTACCAATTCATCAATTCATTACTCTATCATAAACATTTCATAAACATCTTCCAGATCATCATTCATAAATCAAAAGCAGTTAAACCATCAAGAGCCATAACACAGAAGAACACATCATATGAATTTGTAATCTTTTTATATTATTTGGGTCCGGCTACAACCGTTCAGCGAAATCAGCACCTACTGATAAATAGAGCACCTACTCTTAATCCAGGACCCTCCCTGGTTTTCTTAGACCCTGCTAAGAAGTGTTTGAGGTGTCCTAACCTCAGAAGCAAGACAAGATTGCTTTTACATTAAGGCTTACTATCATCATACACAAGACAACTCTGTCATATCATCAACACTGCTCTGCTGTAACATTGCTCATCATTCATCTACTGCTGCTCAACATTGCTGCAATAGTCTTCTCAATCTTCTCTGTTCATCATCTGCTGGTCAATCTTTGCTGCTTATCATCAACATTGCTGATCACATCAAGTCATCATGGTCTTCTCAACAAACTCTGCTTTGCTCATTAACCACTACTCAAGAACCCTCATCCATCCATAGGTCAAGTCTGTTGTTGCCTTCATGCATGAACTGAGTGAAATATCCGTTCAGCCATGCTAGTAAACATCAAAATCATACTGGGTATTATCACTACAGTATTCACTTTGCCATCAAATACTGGATCATGCACAAATGCTAAGAAACTTGGACTGTCTCATCTCTTCAGCAATCTGCTCATGCTATCAAAGGTTTGCACAAGAGCAACACTCCAAGAATTGTAGCAGTTTGAACAGCTCCAAGGCAACCCAATGTGCTGGTGTGAGAAGAATAGAGCTTACTGGTTCTCAGTCTTCATGAAATCACAGCTTATAGTCTTCAATCAAAAGAGGCTTGAAGTCATAGCTGATCAATCTGCCACTTTACTGTTCAACTTACTTCCACAAATATGATCCTAACCATGCCTGCTCAGCTCTTAAACATGTCTGTCCTTAACAGTCAAGTCTGTGTATAAGTAAAGGCAAGATCACTCTTGAAGTGAACCAAGTTTAAGATCTATTCAACTTAAACAACAACCTTCACATGCTCAGCTCATTTAAATCTGGTCATGTAAATATGCTCATGTCAAGTGTCTGACTGCTGCAATTTATATCAAGCTGCTTATACAGATATTTGCTAACTAAATCAAGGGTTTACACTAAGACTCTGCTCCAAAATACATATCATAGTCAGTCTTTTTTTTTTTTTTAATCATTCACTGCCAGTCAGGTCAACCCATAT
>LPNX010889190.1:33622-59227 GCA_001517045.1 Pseudotsuga menziesii | reverse complement strand
TTCAAGGCTGTAGTGTTATCCTTCTTCGCTTCCTTCTGTGCAGCTGGCTTTCCTTTCTTGTTTGAAGGAGCGGGTGGATTTATGACAATTTCCCAAATCTCGAACTTCTTCAGATAAGCCTTCATTTTGCCCCTCCAACTGAAATAATCTGTAACATCAAGTACAGGCACGTCATTGCTTGATAGCTATTTCTTTTCCTCCATTGTGTCTAAGGATCTCCTTAGAGCTTGCTAGGCTCATGACAAAGGCCTGCTCTGATACCAATTGTAGACCCTGAGAGGGGGGGTGAATCAGTGTGCAGCCAATTTTAACATTTTCGTAGCTTATCAGGGTTAGCTACCAATTCATCAATTCATTACTCTATCATAAACATTTCATAAACATCTTCCAGATCATCATTCATAAATCAAAAGCAGTTAAACCATCAAGAGCCATAACAAAGAAGAACACATCATATGAATTTGTAATCTTTTTATATTATTTGGGTCCGGCTACAACCGTTAGGCGAAATCAGCACCTACTGATAAATAGAGCACCTACTCTTAATCCAGGACCCTCCCTGGTTTTCTTAGACCCTGCTAAGAAGTGTTTGAGGTGTCCTAACCTCAGAAGCAAGACAAGCTTGCTTTTACATTAAGGCTTACTATCATCATACACAAGACAACTCTGTCATATCATCAACACTGCTCTGCTGTAACATTGCTCATCATTCATCTACTGCTGCTCAACATTGCTGCAATAGTCTTCTCAATCTTCTCTGTTCATCATCTGCTGGTCAATCTTTGCTGCTTATCATCAACATTGCTGATCACATCAAGTCATCATGGTCTGCTCAACAAACTCTGCTTTGCTCATTAACCACTACTCAAGAACCCTCATCCATCCATAGGTCAAGTCTACTGTTGCCTTCATGCATGAACTGAGTGAAATATTTGTTCAGCCATGCTAGTAAACATCAAACTCATACTGGGTATTATCACTACAGTCTTCACTTTGCCATCAAATACTGGATCATGCACAAATGCTAAGAAACTTGGACTGTCTCATCTCTTCAGCAATCTGCTCATGCTATCAAAGGTTTGCACAAGAGCAACACTCCAAGAATTGTAGCAGTTTCAACAGCTCCAAGGCAACCCAATGTGCTGGTGTGAGAAGAATAGAGCTTACTGGTTCTCAGTCTTCATGAAATCACAGCTTATAGTCTTCAATCAAAAGAGGCTTGAAGTCATAGCTGATCAATCTGCCACTTTACTGTTCAACTTACTTCCACAAATATGATCCTAACCATGCCTGCTCAGCTCTTAAACATGTCTGTCCTTAACAGTCAAGTCTGTGTATAAGTAAAGGCAAGATCACTCTTGAAGTGAACCAAGTTTAAGATCTATTCAACTTAAACAACAACCTTCACATGCTCAGCTCATTTAAATCTGGTCATGTAAATATGCTCATGTCAAGTGTCTGACTGCTGCAATTTATATCAAGCTGCTTATACAGATATTTGCTAACTGCATCAAGGGTTTACACTAAGACTCTGCTCCAAAATACATATCATAGTCAGTCTTTTTTTTTTTTTTTAATCATTCACTGCCAGTCAGGTCAACCCAGATTATTTTACTGAGATAAATTCATATTGGTGCTGCCTACTAACTTCTCAGCCTCTGTCTATCCGAATCATCATCTTTCTCATATTCTTTCTGCTTATGCACATGTCATAGCCTCTTGTAGAAGAGTATGCTGGGTGCATTCAAGTTATCAAGGATTTACACAGAACTCTGCTCATATTAAAGTTCTAGCCATTCATGTCTTGCATGCTCTTTATCCATTGCTTAACAGCAGCAAAAACAATATTTCACAAAATATAATCAGAGCTGGTCCGCCTAACCAGCCAAATAGCACTATACAGTTAAACAACTAAATAGTTTTGTGTAAGTTTCTAACAATAGCTTGAGCAACAGAAATATTTCTTCAAGTAATCTCCACTGCCTCATGTTACACTGTCTTCAATAATTGCTCTGTGTGATTTTGATGGCCCTGGCTGCCTCCCTCGGTGCCTCACTGGTGATAGACTGTGGTCCTCTTCATGAACAGGGCTTGAAATTTTCCATAATCTGGAGATAGAGCATGCACTGCTCCTGAAATTCACAGATACACAAAAATATTCAGAGCTTCAACGAGCCGTTACAAAAAAATTTCACAGTCTGCTCCCACGAGAAAAACGAGCATGAGATTTCCACAGATCCTTCGCTGCCTCAAGAATCAATTTCCTTACTGCTCCTTGCTGCTGCCACCAAGGTCTGCCTTAGAAAAAAAACGCAGAGCTATTTCCCCCGAAATTTCCATTTGCTTCCACTTCAAATCGCAGAGCCCTCCATCTTAAATCACGCTACTAAAATGAAAGGAACGTGAGAGTATTTATAGATGCATTTCTCTTATTTTAAGGGCCGACTGTCTATTAAAAAATTCAAATCAAATATGAGCCGACATGTATATAAAAAAATTTCTTTTTAAAAGGCTGACATACATTTGATCTGGGCCGACTTCTCTTTTTTTTAAAAACATGACTAAAATCATAGATTATATGGCAACGTAAGACCACGTGCCTTCATCTGAAGCCCATGTATCTCACTTTTGGCAACTAATCTCAAGCCAGGTGAAAGGATAATCAATCATAAAAAAAAGGATAAAGGAGTACAACAACAAGATAATATTCTCTCCTCTAAGCCCCCTAAGCACTCTTTCTTCCCCTCTCATGGACTCATAAGCCCCTTATTTTCCTTCTTCATTCACAGCCTTTAGTGTTTTTATATTGTATCTATGTTCATTCTTTACTTAGACCATATATGTCTTGCTTATAGCCATTTCATCATCATACATACATTCACAGTGAATGAGCCTACGCCAGGGTATTACAAGGGAATCAAGACATATGACTTATGATTCTAAGCATTACTTGCTTTTATTTTCTTTTCATAAGCACGCTACAGGCTTATCTGTTTTGATAAATCTACCTGAAGATATGGAATAGAGAAAGCGAATAGGCATGCTGGAAGTTTTTTTTTGAATTTTCATTGAAGTGCTTAGGCACATTCTCAATGTAACTTTTTCTTTGCAAATGAAAACCCAAGGAGATGCATCATTTAATTTTCCCATTGATCTTCTATGTCCATCCAAGATTCTTGAGAAACTTCAATGCCTTCATAATGCTGCGTGCTTCACCCTTCAAGAGAGGTTAATGAACAAGAGAGGTTATTTGATTTTTATCCAAGTCTGGATGGCCTTCAATGTTATTCCTCCTAATATCTCCATAGCCAGAAAATTCTATGCTCAGACCATGTTGGCATCAATGACAATTTCATCAACAATTAGCACTTGGGATAATCTCAGCAAACGAGGTTGGATTGGGCCGAGTTTCAGCCATTATTGTCATTGTGAAGGTGAATCGGTCAAACATCTATTTGTGGAATGTATTTTTAGTAAAGATGTGCGCAGATTAGTAGTTTATTCTATGGGAATTAATTTTTGCTGGGAGGATAAAATACTATAGGAAAATCTAGAAGATTGGATCATATTTGGTAATGAACCTTGCTATCTTCCACTGTTTTGTAATTAGTCTATTTGGCTAAGCAGGAATGCTTGGATTTTCTCAGAGACAACCTTCTGTTCAGCGAATAGTTTGAAAATGTTTGGAGCTCCTGGTAGATTTTCCAACACTGGATACAAGACGAAGGGATAGAGTTATTGGGGTTGGCCCAGTGATCAAAGAAGCTACGAGATTTTTTGATGGCGCAACATCAAATATGAGGGGTGGCGCAAGAGTAGTTTTATATATTGGTTGTGATCACTACTTTTTAATTTGGTTGGGGTGTGGACAATGCACAAACACCCACGCTGAATTATTAGCCCTATGGGGACTTTTGTTTGTTGCTAGTAAGATGGGTCTTCCCGAATTGAGGGTCTTTGGTTACTCCAAAACAATAATTGATTGGGTGAATGAAGTGACAGTTTTAGAGGTGCAAACCCTTGATCATTGGTGTGGAAGTATTAAAGAACTTGTTTTGGGATTCTACGCATTTTTTCTCAGCACACATACGAAGAACACAACCGTGTGGTAGAAAGAATTTCAAAAGAGGCCTTGGATCTTGCGACAGGGAACTTGACAGTTCATGAATATTTGAAAGATACTACGGGTCATGAGCATACTTTCAATTTTTATTTTTAGGATGCTTATAAATGTTAAAAATAGTGTTGAGGGAGGGTGAAAACTTGGGAGGGATGGGTCATCATATACTAAAAGTCTTGATGTGAGATCGATGACTATTATAATTTTGGTTTTGTTCGGGCATTTTTTATGGGGATTTAAATGTTTTGTATGTATGGACATAAGGAGTAATAGTTTTTTTTATATGCTCGAGGCAGAATTTTTTTGTATATGTCCAGGTCCTTTGTTTATTAAAAAAGATTGAAATTTTTCAAAATTTGTTTGAGTATTTTTTATGGGGATTTAAATGTTTTGTATGTATGGACATAAGGAGTAATAGATTTTTTTATATGCTCGAGGCACGATTTTTTTGTATATGTCCAAGTCCTTTGTTTATTAAAAAAGGTTGAACTTTTTCTTCTAAAAAATACTAATGAGATCATATATTATATGTGGATGAGGTTGAACTTTTTCTTCTAAAAAATACTAATGAGATCATATATTATATGTGGATGGGATCTTTTTAGTATTTTTAAATATTTGTTTCAAAAAAATACTAATGAGATCATATATTATATGTGGATGGGATCTTTTTAGTATTTTTACTCATATATTATATGTGGATGGGATCTTTTTAGTATTTTTAAATATTTAAAAAAAAAAATACTAATGAGATCATATATTATATGTGGATGGGATCTTTTTAGTATTTTGAAATATTTTTTTCAAAATATGTAGTATTATAATTTATGGGAAATTGTGTAGCATTTCATTTTTTTGTCTCATTATAAAATGGACTAAATTTAATCTTTTGTTTTTATGAGAATAAGGATATTTGGTAGGAAAAAACATATTTTGGGTACCGAGAATAAGGATATCAAACTCATTTCTTGTTTACAAATTGTTTATTAATAAACAACTTTCCAAAATATAAAACTTAAAACTTAGTTAATCACGATTATATCTAGGTTATTGTGACTCAAATGATTTTGAGAGTAGTTTAAAATTCACGACTAAAAATGAATACACACACCTCAAAATTGATGCCACCATTGCACCATAGCAACCGTATATGGGGACAACAAAAGAACATACGAAAATCACGGAATAGCTAGACTAAATATGAATACAAAATAAGTACCTATACAATTTCTTTGAAGATAATTTTATGGATATTGAAATGTAGAGAAAAGGTATTATGTTTAATCATCTCTTTATTAGTCCTGCCTTTCATGCAGGCAGGGACTATATGATTCGGCTTGCCGCCATTTCAATTACTTCGGTACAAAAACCAAAACAACTTACCTTAAGTTTTTTGATGGCATAATATGATACTCCATTTAATCGAGGAATAAATATACATAAAATATTTTGAGACTTTGTCCTCTTATTTGGTCTCATCTTAAGGCAGGGTAAACCAACTAGAGACTTTGTCCTCTTATTTGGCCTCATCTCAAGGCAGGGTGTCGATTTTTTCTTAAAATCTTTGGTTAAAATGCATATGGTTGAATATTTTTCTATCATATGATGTAATGCCATAAATCACTTAACATTACTTCTAGAATTAATTTTAACATTAAATGTAATGTAATGAGACCATCCCAGTATATTTCGTTGGACTTCTTTTTAGTTGCAGCACATATCCTTGCTACACCACCTTACACTACACTGAAGTTGCAATGTGGCACCTGTCTTTGATGCACCACCTTGCATTGCAGTTGCAATGTGGCACCTATTTTTTGCAAAATTATAAGCTTTGTGCTGCCACTCTTAGAAGGAAGCTAGCTTCCAAATATAACATGTGTGCTCCCACACTAGGAAGGAAGCTAGGAAGGAAGCTAGCTGCTATATGCATAATCCATGCTCTTGACTAGGTAGTGGATCCTCCTCTTACATTGATCAAATGAGTGCCTAGATACCTAAATATGTTGCTAGAGCTGCTAGCGAAAATGCTTCTTCGAACGAGGTCATGTATCCTGATGCTGATGCAGCTGCACTACTACTCGAACGCTTCTAAATGATCCTAGCACTTCGGACGATGGTGCTACTGGAAGGCTTCCATCATCATTTTGGTTGTTCTAGCTCCATCAGGTTACGGATCATTGGACATATATTTCAACTTTTGGAACTGAACTGACCTGGTAAAGTTGATGCTTGTAATCCATATTAATCCTTAATATGAATCATTTCATATTTTATTCGCATAGATATGTTCACCTGAAGATTAAACAACAGTTTTAAAGTCTTATGGCCAATCAATAGTCATATGTCCAATCAGAGTCATATATCCAAGAACAAAATAGGAATCATGATTAAAGAGTGATAAATACTAAGAGAGTGTTGAACAAACATCAAAAGCTCATTGAATTTAAATTACTTTTATTTTTAAGTATGTCCATTTTCACTTCATAATAAAAAAACAATTTTTCAAAACTAAATTCAGCAACGAGAGTATAAATTCCTTCTAAGTTCATCATCCTAATCTTCTTGTAGTCTGAAAGCAAAAAATTATGATATTCTAATGAGCAGTTTCATGAAATTCAAATTACAGAGGCATAACGTAGGAAACACTAATGGTGCAAAACTACTTTTTTAGCACAAAAATACCTGAAAAACACCTTGGTTGTAGATCAAAAACATTAAAGAGCTTACTAGGTAGATTTGGCTTTAAATCAATAGTCAACTGAACGGCCATCAACCTGTTACGGCCATCAGCCTGTTATCAGCAGACATTGTTCCCAACATTGCCCGAGAATCTCCAACATTTGCAATTGCAAGATCCCGGCCTTGATACATGATAACCAAAGGAATAAGATAAGCGAGAAGCAAGGATGCTAATAAAGTTACAATAATATTGCAAAAAAAAAATCGGGAAAACAAGTATAGAAGTCGTTTTCTCATTTTGCCATACATGTTAACAGTAGACCATATAAAAATTCTTAAACCATCTACTTGGGACAAGTACCTAGAGATATCATGAAAGAAAAGGAAAATGAGTCTTCTATTGATGCTATTCACTAAATGAGTACAGGGTGTTCACAAAAATGGCCATTGACCAAGGCAGTGGACAGAGAAACGATACAATGACTATAAGGTGGGAAGATACATTCACCAAGGAGTGAACAGAGGGACGATGCACATGATTTAAGTTTTTGCCATGGACTATGAGGTATTACCGATGCATCTCTAATATCAACGCTCTATGATGAAGCTCTAGGCCTGCCAATTACTTCTTTTGCCAAAACCTGATGCCATAGTTAGGAATAAGTGTCAGGAATAAGTGTCAAGACAAAATTGTCTAATTTCCTGAGATGTTCCAGATTCAGGTGCAGGTGCCTCATAGCTAACCTAGGGATCTATGATCAATGTAATCCATGGCACTAGGCACACTGGTCCAGGCAACATGATGGTTAATTATGGGTTGCAAATAATTTAATGAGCCAAGTATATATCAGCATCAATGTGGTCAGTGGAGGTGGCGTAAAGACTATAGAATATTTGGGCATGGCCAAATAGTGACCCATCCACAAATTACCACATAAGAATTTAGGAACAAATTACTGCATAAGAGGCCACCCTTCAATCCGACACAACAAAAACAATATCCGTTGGACACCCTTGAGGTAATGAGGGAACCTAGTTGTGTGCAGGATACCGGGTCTGCCAAAGAGCACCCGCAATTGTCCCTATTCTGACTATGGAATAGATTTAAGAGTCTCCTGATGCGATTACAGGTCGGCTAAATACATTTCTGCAGATCCTATGGGACGACCATGCTGCAGCTAGTCTTTGGCGCATTAATCCTGGGCAATTTCAACAAATCTAACATGAACTTTGAAAGCAGAAGAGGAATGGGTAGAAGTAGACCTAATATTAGTAATTACAGTGCTCATGGTTAGCAAGCTGAGATTAATATCGCAACCTTCCTTCAAAATAACTCCTGCTGAAAGAGTTCTGTTAGCTTCATTTACTGAACTAGTACATATACAACAAAACTATGATGAATGGAAGATTTGTTAGCATGCCAACAACAAAACTATGATGAATGGAAGATTTGTTAGCATGCCAAACTCAGCTAAAGAGATCAAAGTTCTGTCTTTTGGTTGTGTTTATCTAACAAAGCTAAGATGTGGCACCTCGTGGATCTTAGTGTTTGTCGTTCTTATGCTACAAGATTTTAATAATCTTGTCCACACTTGGCAAGTTCATGCATAATATAAGGTGATACGTGTCATGGTAAATGCTTCTTCGTTAATTAGATATCAAATTTTATATTTGTGCTTGGGAATCGAGACTCGGACATGTGTTTGAGTAAGAAAACTCCAGGGGAAGACCGGCCAGCTGATGGGATATTATTTCTTAGTATTGTAAAATTCTTAGTTTTGCATTTTACAAGGATCAACCTTTCAGTAAAGAAATATAGCTTTGTTTTGGTGTCAAAATGACCAGCTATTTTGGTTTTAAAAAATCACATTTTTAAGGTGAAGAATCGTTGTAGTCATTTATATTTTATGCTGTGAGATTAGCCTCTACAACAGAGAGTGAACACCTAAACTAAAAAAGAATCATTCCGCTGGACCCACAAATCCATGGCCATACACACATAAGCAACAAAAAGGGGAGCGAAGGGGTTGACAAGTGTCACTAAGCTGGTCGCAAATTAGAATCCCACCTCTGAAACATTTAAAGAATCATACAAACAGTAGAGGCAAGCTTAGAGAATCGACAATGTCACACTCTCCCAAGCTCAGACTGAACAAATAATAATTAAGTTGGCAAATGGCTATGGCTATGGCTAAGAGTTTCAAAAACCCAACAAGGATGGAGTAAGACAAATGGACATGGCAGCAGACGGTCAAAACCCTAGGGCAGGCCCTTATTGACAAAGATTCAGGCCAGATAACTTTGTTTGCGGTCAATCTGGGGCAAGGAATAACTGCGGTAAGGGCCATTATACTGAAGGAGACGAGCTCATTGATTTGGTGCTCGATGTTGTTAGGAAAGAAGTTGAGCACTGTGATTGCTTACAAGGTATGTAAATCAATATATGGGTACATTGGAGTGTAGAGTTACACGCATTGATTGATGCCTTTTTCCTTCACTTATTGTTCTTTGGAGTAGCCAAAATCCCATGATTGTTAGTAGTTTTCTGTTTTCCTCCAATTTTAGGGCATGTAGTTTTCAATCAAATATAGTGGGATGCAGAACCCTAAAATTGTATCATTGAAGGTTCTTGGGTTACCATATTTCTGTTTCTAACTATGGTTTGTTAGGTATGAAACAAATATTTTTGGCACTTTGGGTGTAGAAAATCGGTGTGGCAAAGGGAGCTGGGTATATATTTTCATTTTTCACTTACAGAAACTGCGCATATGTCACTTTTTTTGTTTCTTATTTGGAAGTGTCGAACGTTGTCATGTTTCAGAATGTGGGTACTAGGGTTGATGTTTGAGAGTTTCTGCCATTTTCTAAGGGATGACTCCAACGATTTTCTCACCGAATTCTTTACAGAATTCCAAGTATGCCACTCGTTGGGAGGAGGCACAGGATCTGGCATGGGAACTCTTCTGATTTTTAAAATCAGAGAAGAATTTCTAGATAGGATGATGCTCACATTCTTGGTTTTTCCATCTCCCAAGGTATCTGATACAGTTGTTGAGCCTTACAATGCTACCTTGATGGTCCATCAGCTGGTAGAGAATACAGATGAAGGTGTGGTTTTGGACAATGAATCCCTTTATGACATCTGCTTTAGAACTTTGAAGTTGACTAGTCCAATCTGTAAGTATTCTTACTATAGTCCAAGATGTAAGTATTCTTACTATTTGGTCTTTTTACATCTCCTCTTCATTTCATAAAATGATTCCCTTAATCAGCTGCCTTACTATTTATAAGACCTGATTTGTCTCTTTTTTGTAGTTGGCGATTTAAATCACTTGATCTCTAAAACCATGGCAGTAGACTGTCTTCTTTAGAAAGAAAATGTCGGCCCATGTCCTTTGGCAAAGAAAAATTATTGACAATTTCTAAAAATTAGAATATAAAATCATGTCTGTTCATATGCCACCTTCAAATAATAATCTACTACCTTATAAATGTAAATGTAACTTTTGTCGAAAGTGGATGAGGAATCACACTCATGTTAGTGTTAAGGCTAGTGTGATTTGTTGGTAGGTGAGCGGTTCAATTTATTCTTCAGTAAGAAAAGGAAAAAGAAGTAGCCGCTATCTCTGCTTTCTCTCATACCATTGGTAAGGGTATTGTACTATAGCTTTCAGCTTTTAACTCAGTCCAGCAAGGCAAGTGATTAAACTCAGAGAGCCTAAAATTTTGGTTGTAGCTTTAAATGGTTTCTTAAACATTATATTATTACATTTATTATGAATTAAATGTAACTTTTGTCCATAACATTCTTCATTTGAACCGGCTCCTTTCTCGTTTATTCATCACTTGATTTCATGAATAGCTAAATTTTCCCTCATTGAAGCTTTCATCCATGGTGGCAACACTAGTGGATACCATGAGTCCCATACCAATGTTTCGGTCCACTCCAGTTGTCAAGAGTTCACCTATCTGGTAATCTCTCACCTCCAACGCGACTATTCAGTGAAATTTTGAAAGCTTTACCGGTGTGAGAGGGCTAAGGATTGCTTTCCATTTAATTTTGTCATCGATAATGTTCTCATCTTTAAACTTTTGTTTAAAATATATCTTGTTTTCATAGATTACGGTAATGGATGAACTTGCATCTAGTCAAGTGCTCTTAGATTTAGCCTGTCAATGCGGTGGAAGAGATTATCTGAAATTTGAACTCCTATTTAAGACTTTGGTTGACCAGATTTAAGGGCTTGTCATGTCACTTTGACTGACTACATTTAAAGGCTTGTCATGTCCAGCCTCAAGGTTTATCGAGATGCTCTAGAGTCTGACAAAAAGAGCTCCCAAAACAACTACCTGCAAAAATAATGGTGAAATCAAGCACTTCTTTCCAATGCATTGATTTACATTAGTAATTGATCCTAGGTTAACTCTTTTATTTTAATCAAAAAAAGAAAATGACGTTAGCTTAATTTGAATGTATTTTAAAGAACACAAAACACCAGAAGCTTGTGATCATATTCTTGATTCTACGGTTGATTTACTTACTTTGGACATCTAATTCTTTGTGTTTTTTATTATTATTTTGTTCAGCAACAACGATAAAGGAAAGAATATATGCTCTATTGTTTCAATGCTATTATGCTAGTATTTGTACAATACATAGAAACATTGATAAATGCAGGTTTTCTAAATACTAGGAAAGCAGACTGAAAGCATGCATTTTTTAAGGAGTTGTTACAATGCTACCTGGTTAATTTAATTAGAATAGGTTTTCTTTATTCCAACTTATTTATAATGTTATTTTATGGATATTTTAATTTGTTTATAAAAGCAAAATTTCAGCAATTTTAAATTGAAATAAAGTGTTAAACAATTTGAAATGTCAATTTTGTAACGTATGAAATGATGATGATTTAGGAATGCCTTTTTTTAAATATTTTAAAATTATAAAAGCTTTAACCACAAGTAGATGCTTTTAAGCTTTGCAATCAATAAGGGCATGCAAAAATATACATACATAATTTATAATGCATATGTTCTTGACTTGTGACATGCTGAGTGCATGTTTGTTAGCAACTACTTCTTTCAATATATGAGAAACCAAACTAATATGCAAAAAAAATGTTAAAAATGTAATGTCTCCATTTTAAATAATTGCATAGCAGAAAAATTCCATCAATCCTACTAGTTCCCTAGGTTGGGTGGAAACATTGGAAAGTTAATAAGGGGGCTAATAAATGGTGTTTAGACATTAGAAGGAATAAATATTTATTTAATGGAGTTAATTAAATGAATGCAAGTGAAAAATGAATTGGCTATGGAGAATGGAGACACAAGGAGACTATGGGGCCCACTAAAGCTAGAATTCTTATGTTAAATGGCATCCTCCTCTTGCAATATCGAATCTATGGGAAGCCTAATGTTTTTGGATGGATTATAAGGTTAATATAATTGTCCATATACTTCATAGGTCGAATTTGGGATAAATTGTAACTTACATGGGGAGAGGAAGAGCCAAATGGGAGTTTCATGGACACTTGGCTAGATTGCCCTTAGATTTATGACATCTATGACACCAATGATGGAGATTCTATGACAATTATGACACAAGTCAGATATGAAGGATGACATCTGACATATATGACATTTCATGTTGAAATATACTATCCAATAGAGCTCTCATGTGAGTTTGGGAATCTCAATGGGATCCTACTTAAATTTGGGGAAGGTGGAAGGCTAGGAAAGAGGGGACACATGTCAATCATGAGCACACACCCTAATTCCACTTGGATTGAGTTTGTGTATGGATTGGGAACCTTAGAAGGCTAAGGAATTTTATAAATTATAGGAAGCAACCAAGATAATGGCCTTTTGATCATTTGTGAAATTTCTTGTTGTGAAGAGAGAGAGCTAGTGGATGACTAGCTCATGCCTTAGCCAATTTTGAGGGTGAGAGATTCCCATCCTAGTTGGTATTGGGAGAGGCCACTTAGGTACTTCAAGGAGATTAAATGGAGTATTATTTATAGGTGCAATCTACATCGGCTCGTGGACACATCAAAGTTCATTTTGTTCTTCCTTTCATCTCAAGTTTCTCACCATATTTCAGCTCCATGGAGTGAGGCGCACTTGGTGAGCTATTCATCTATTTGAGGGAGCTTCTATTGCTCCAATATTTTGTATTTTTATGTAAATGATATGTTCTTGAAGTTCAGAAATATCTCAGGTATAAAGGCCAAGAAATATCATGTATTATTGCTCAATAACAAAGAAACAATGCCATTTCCCCTCTACCTTGTTGTAAAGTCTTGTTATCTTGATGAATTCGAATGGATGTGTAAACTATTGATGAATTATGAATGAATGGACTGTAATTAAATAATATTATGGGTTTCATGTTCAGTAACTAATAATTTGTGGCCATTGGGTCGAATTGGATAACCATTGGAGCAAAGTACACCTCATTTCCCCAAGGGTCCAAAACTAGTTTTTTATATATGATTGAAAGAAGTGATAACAGCCATGGGAGGTAGATCAGTTATGCATATGATTCTTTGAGAATGTATTATAGACACACCCTGATTCAATTTCAGAATTAAAGTGGTTTTCTTCACATTTGGGAAGCCATTTCTACCACTTACCCCGGGGGAATTTGAGCCCAAAATTGCCAATAAAATCCTCTATCTTGTTCAGAATTTAGTAAAGACTTGCAGAAATGTTTGGAGGGCCATAATACATCCGTGAACATAATAAATATGTTATTATATCATTCATACACATTCTGTGAATATTTGGAAGAAATTGGGCTGATTTGGAGACCAAGACACTAAAACTAGTCAAGAGCCAAAATTGTGAAAAAATTGGAAAATTGGGCATTTCGGTAAAAATTTTAAAAAAGGGTCATTACAAAAAATGACACAGTTTAAATTCAAACACAACACATGCAATAAATAATATGGTTAAATAGTGACAATACATAAACATTGTTTTTTGGAAAGTTGCATGTTCAATCACTCTAGGAAAAGGGCCAAGTATAAAAAAGCCTAGTTCAATACAATATTTTGTATGGACTATGTTTGAACCTGCATTGGTTGCATGAAAGCAAAGACCAATATGCCATTTCAATAAAAAAAGGTGTAATTAACTATAAAAACACATATTTGAATTTGTACTGGTCTCAATGAAATATACATCAAGAAAACTAAATTAGAATAAACGAGTTGTTTGAAAGCTATGTGAATAAGAAACATGAAAATTTGCACAAAGAATATGATAATGAATAAACTGAAATAAGTAAGACACGAGGTCAAGCATTGTGGCAAATGTTTTTACAGTTGTTCTAGAAATAAAATGTTCTAAATTAGAAAAAAGATGGGATTTCAAAGTCGAGCATGGTCAAATGAATAACGTTATATTAGGAAATCTTGTTTGTATGACTCATGCCATGATTATTGGCTAGAAGAACAATGATTGAAAATTCATAAACAAATATTGTGGACCTACCAATCCTCGATGACTATAGAAATTCCTAATAATAATGGATTTAAAGTCGAAGCTCGAGAAATTTCAATCTAAAATAAAATAAAAAATGAAGGACTAAGGAAAGACATCTATCAGAAGTACAAGTATCGTCAAATCATTTCACTTGTAGACATAAAATTTCATCAAATTATTTCACTTGTAACATAACATTTGTTGCAATGGAAAAATTTCAAAAACTCTATTTCCAGGTTTAGGTGATCTGATTTGTGTGGCCGGTGACAGGCATAATGGATAAGACAACGCTGATTGAAAATTCATAAGCAGATATTGTGGACTTGCCAAGCCTTGTGGAGGAGACAAATTCCTTGTAACAATGGATTTAAATTAAAGTTTGGGAAATTCCATCCCAAATAAAAATAAAAATTGGACACTAAGGTAAGGCATGGATTGAAATTTGAAACACCATCAAATCATTTCATTTGTAGAGATAAATAGGTTGCAATGGAAAACTTTCCATAATACTTTTGTTGAGTTCTCAACCTTCCATTTCCTTTGAAACGTGGTCTTTGTGAGAGAACTTTTCTTGTATTGCAATTTGTTGCAATATATTTCCTACAACATTTTTTATCATCCATGTTGCAATAGAAAAATATAGGATTGTGATTTCCATAATCTATAGAAAATCCATGCACATGAATGAAATCATTGTCGAAGCTAGGTTATTGATAAGATTATAAATTAGAACCATGAGTATGCAACAAGGAATTTGAATGTTGGGATCCAAACATGCAATTCACGGGTTTATATCACTTAAGTCCAAAAGTATAGTTGGGAATTTTCATGGGAACTCGAAATGTATAAAAACACATACAATAGAGAAAACATCAGTGAGATCATATTAAAATCTGTTCTCAAATAGTTTATTATTACCTTACTAAATTTTTTCAAAATAAATAAATGAGATCATGCATTCAATAGCAAGCTATCATATCACTGTAATTCTGTTGAATTTTCTTTATTTTGGCAAGTTGAAATGCTTCTTTTGACTATGTTATTTTCAAGAAGCTATTGTGTAATAGAAACTTGAATGTCTGGGATAAATTCAAATATCTTTTTTTTCATGGAAAATAAAGTGTCTTTTCAATTACATAACTACTGCCATATATAATGTTGTCCACAATAATAATAAAATGGTGTTTTTTCTGGAACACAAAATTCCATTTTAAATGTGGGAGACAAAGCGACCATAAAACAGACCATGTGTTGAAAGACGGAACGATTAATAACTTCAATTGTTCAAACACAAGTGCAAATATTGCATCTGTCGGCTATACACTTATATCAAATATTGAGATTTGAAATATTGGAAATGCATGTATTGATAGATACTTGCAAAATACAAATAGCACTACAAACACTTATAGTTGAATTGTTTTCAAACACTAAAAAAAATTGAGATGGAGTAGTTTCAAAAGTGTATATGTATGTTAAATGTCAATAGATATGAAATTGCAACTACATTAGGAAAAAGACAAGGACAATTGCAAAAATATCATGGAGCATTTTCAACACATGCAATAGACAAGTGGCTAATCAAATTTTATAAGTGTTTTGTATTTGTTCTTGTTTTCAAGAAATAATGGAGGAAACATGAACAAGATTTGAGCTTCTTTCCATTATATACAAATTTTGAAATATGCAGGCTAGAGATCTCTCTCTGCAAGGCATTGTCACCAACCTAGTTTTACATCTTCCATTTGCGAAAAAAGTGCCAAAAATCATTTGCATCATCATCAATTAGTTTTTGCTGGCCACATGTAAATGAACCTACAATTGTATAGTGTTAATAATATGGGGAGAGGATAAACAGATGAGTAAAACCACCAATGGTTGAACTGATTATTTATTATCATACAATAGTATATATATTATACATTATTGAAGGTTATTTCCAATATCGACTAACCGATTATAGAACTCACTAAATAAATAGACTAGCTAACAATATTACGTCCTCGAACACTCCCTCTTAATATCGAGAGTTACTTTCTTAATTATGATACTCTAATAGAAAAATATGAAATGCAAATGCCTGCTGGTCTATGTCTCAATGAGGCTTACAAAAATTTAATAAAATTTTGGTTTTTAACTTTGATTCATGACCCTGCTGCAAACTCTGTTCTTTTTCTTCTTCAATTTAAAAAAAATGATTTTTGATGCAACAACTTTTAGAGCCTTTTAAACGACAACCTTCACTTTTAATAACACATTTCACGGCTAGGTAGACTTTTCATTAAAATAATGATGACTGTTCTCTTTGCAATGAATTCTTTTCATGTCAATTCTTATTAACTTAGCAATAATGCAATAATGATCTTCGTAGCAACCCAAAAAATAATTTCACAATATTTTTTTAATATAACATGAAAGTGCTTTCTCTTATCATGGAAATATCTTCCCTTTTCTTCATTGATGTGAACACAAAAAAAAATTCATAAACTAAGAAACTTCCAATGCTCCACAACCATGTATTCCATCTATGTTATGCAATAATGATATATCTTGTTTTAAAAAGTTATTCTGGAAATTGAAATGCCTACTTATTGAATAACAACCTAAGATGCAATCTTCCTTTCTCATGTAGAATGTTAAGCCCTTAATGATTGAACATTACCCCATATAGTGTGGCACATTACCCCCTATATTATGGTACATTACATATTATTTATCTCGGATCGGTTCTATTGGTGGGTCTATTAGTTGTAATTGTACACTTTTTTCTTCTATATATAGGAAGGAGATATTCTCATTTTAATCATCATTGTATCTTGTCTTGTCTTATGTACTTAGTACATTGTGCAAGGAGGTTCCTCTCTCTAAGAGGATTGGTATTTATCTCTATTCTTCATTATTAAGGCGTGGATTACTCTCTTATTGTCTATTTCTTCTCTTTTTATGCCATTTATGGGACTTGGTCGCATAACATTTGGTATCAGAGCTCTTTCCTCGAGACTAGATTCTGCAAAACAAGTCATCTTGAAATTTTCTCTACAATATTTTTTCTACAAGGATTCAAGGATCTAGGTTAAAAACCCACTTATAAAACACACTGAAATATATCCAATACGAAATTTAGATCCTAATACATTAAAATTTTGGAGATAATTTCAGAGGATTATAGGGTTTTTTACTAGTTCAAAACCTAGTCTAAAACATGTGTTCTAGGGGAAAAGGTCATATATGAAGAATCCAATATCCAAATAGAGTGAGACCAGCTGCATACAAAATAATATGGACCAGGGTATATGTGGTATAATGTTTAGCTACTGAAAAAAGATATTGGACACGAGGAATATAGTACAAGTTCACTCTTATGGATAGAAAAAACTAATCGTTGGGAGGTTTGCAATAAATTTTTGTTAGCACATCCAAATTAGGTCATACATACAGAATTGGAAAGAGGACATATCAGGGTACCACAGACCGAATTTCTAGACCTAGAGGAGTCAAAATTCAAATTTTATATTAGTTACAACTTGGCCCAAAAAACAGTCTTCTAAACAGTGTTTGAAAAAGGTACATCATTTTGCATTTGAATAGCTTTGAGTATAAGGATATATTTTTAGTGAACCCTAGGGTGTGATATATATTTATTCATCAAAGTGTCACCAAAAGGAAGTGGAAATAATTACAATCCACTCAAACCCCGAGAGGATTAATCTTGGACATATGATGAAATGGAAGACATATACTTTAGAGTGTCCAAGTTGGAATACATGATTAAAGGAAATGTGAAAATTGATGAATTAGTTGAATTGGAAGATAAGATGGCGAGTAAGAGAATCTCAAAAGGATGGCTAGTAAAGAGGATCTCAAAGGAATGGCTAGAAAAAAATATTGTCAAGACTTGAATGAATTAATTAATGAAGGATATAAAACATAGCTTTATTCCTCATGTAGAGGTTAGGGAGGAAAAACAGGACTTATTCTAGTCACGTCTTGAAAGAATTGAAAAAAAATTGGAGAGAAGGAAGTTGGAGTCCTCAAAAGTTGATGATTCACTACAACATCATGGGTTCAATTCAGTCCAAGCACCTACTTTATCTCTAATATTGACATGAGAAAGTTTGATGGCAAGGATGCAATCATGTGGATTTTTTTCAGATATAGCAATTCTTTGATCTAGACCAGGTGCCAACTTCGCAAAATGTAACTATTACATCCTTATATTTATAACATGATCAATTTGTATGTTACCGATGGCTTTGTGATCGTAAAAATGATTCTATTATCTCTTGGTTGATATTAACAAAATAATTGATTGAATATTATGAAGATATAAATAGAAACACCTTGTTTAGCTAATTTGTAAATCTCAAGCAAAAAGGTCCAATTACAGAGCACATCAAGCAATTTCAATAGCTAAGTCTCCGAGTGAAGAATATTTCAGAAGATAATATGTTATATATCTTGATTGGAACCTTAAAGATAGCATTCAACATGAGGTGTGGCTCTTTGAACCATCATACCTAGAGAAGGATTTCATGATGACAAGGTGTTAAAACTCTATTAAGTTTTTTGATTATAAGAGATACATGGGAATTTTGGCCTTGTCAAGAGGTGTTGGGAAGGCAACCTAGTGTTTGCAGGGGGGCTGATGGAATATACGAGATAGCATTCATCCACTAGAATAAGCCGCGGTGGAAATGGGGGAAAGGACAACGTAAATTGTTAGCCCCACTTTGGAGTAGTGAATATCGAAAGCGGCAAGATAGTCTATGGATCAGGGATGCAAGGTAAAGAAGAGAACATCAGATGCGTTGAAGGAATTAAACGGGAGTCATAATAGAAGGCTGAGATTGATCGGATGGCATATCAATGGTGTCAAAACATTTTGCACGGTGAACATGACTGGCCGAAGCCACTTTTCCAACTCACGAAATGGACTAAAGGGTGGAGGGATATAATGGCCGAGATTGGGATCCAAGAAGATCCACAGTTGTAAGTGATTTCTCATCCCAGATTAGCAAGGATGCAACAGCAATTTTGGAATGCGAAAAGTGGTACAGGTCGTTCAAATCGATGGTCACTACAATAGTAGAGGGAGATAAACGGTCATGGTTCATTTTGCAATCTAAACTAGCACAGAGGGGACCGGAACCTCACATCCCAAAGAGTGGCAGGGTCCAGACAGATCAACGGTTGTGAAGAAAGTCGATCTTGATCGACGGTTGAGCTGCACATGCACGAGGTAAGAAAATATGTAGCATAAAGAACCTCACATACCAACGGATCAGATCGAAAGGAGTAATATCCACGGTGTGAGCCACTTGGGAAGGGCGCGAAATTTATGCTGTGTAAAAAGTTATAAAAGGGTCCATGTGAAGTTGGAAAGGTTTGTCTTTTCTGAAACCTTGAAGCTGCCGAATATCCAACCGCATATAGAGCACCAGTATGGACCAACCAGGAGACTGTGCTACATAACAAGGTAGGCTCCTAATACCCCCTTTGTGTTATTAAAAAATGGATGTGATAGGAGCAGTAGAAGTGGTAGGGGTGAGAGATGATATAGAACATGAGGTCTCATGTCGAAGGGCAGAAGAAAGTCTGGTAGATGAGAATGCCGATATTTTTGATACCATCCTGGTGGGAGAATCCATTGAAACTGCCAGAGGTAAATGGGAAATTCTTAAGGACCAAGGTAGAGATACCTGCGGTGTTTTTAAATCCTTCTTCCATTTCTTCTCTATTGGCCAAAACTCCCATTTCCATGAGTTTCTTGAATGGTGTGCAGACAATTTCTCTATCGCTGAAGGTGTCATTATGAATAAGTCAAAGTCTAAAATCCTTTGTTTAGTCCAGGCTTCCGTCGTCCGCAAAGCCCTACACATCCCAGACGAATTTTTCCATATATCCGAAAACTACCAGGAAGAAAATATTATACGTTGCTTCAGAGAGTCTACAGATGAAAGTAAATAAATATTCTTAAAGGCCTATTCTAAACCTAATGACGAACCCATCAACCTGTCATACCCTATAGACCTTAGCCAATTCAATGAAGAAACTCAATGGTGTATATCCCTAGCCAGTCAGTTTCTAGGTCTAGATACCGATGCCTATGTCCCAGAGTCATTATTGAGTCTGTTGTTCATCTTGAGTACTTGTCCGGCTGAACCTGAATTGCCCAGGCAATATTATTACTCTTGTTGCCTTAAGTTTGATGAATTCCTAGCCGAGAACATCTGTTCTCAGTTAGCGAATTTCCACAGCACTAAAGTGTTTAGATTCTGGTCCTTTTTGCTGAGAATGCTTATAGCTTATAACGAAGAAGACCTGCAAGTGCCTGAATTGGAAATCACTATTGATATGGCCAAGGACTATTGTAAGTTCATGAACCAATTGATGGCTGAAATATATGACCTTTTCTTTCAGGAAAGGTTACATATGGTGTTTCCCGAGATGAGACAAATGCTACAACTGTCAAATAGCAAGAAGACATGGGACTATTTCCTAACAGAATTTAGAACGACCGTAAGATTGTACGGCTTTGTACATCAACCCTACATTCTTCTAGCTTTTCTAACTGCCAGGGTTTTCTCCCTGAAATTGATCCAACAAATACTCACTGTTGAGGAAGAGCACTTCTTAAGCTATAAAAAGAGCTCAAATTTGGTTTTCCCTTGGGAAGTGGGACCATACACAGTCAGGAGTAGAGATTCTTTTCCACTAGTTACCAACTTGCTCAAAGGCATGGGGTTTTCTTTGGAAAAAGCGGTAAACTACGACCTTCATCAAATAATTTCCAAAAGAAGGAAGGATCACAAGTGCAGGCCTTTTGAACACACTGAGATACTCAGACTCTGGGAAGTAGCAAACTAGGATGATTTCCCTAATCCTGCCTCGATGGATACCAACATAGAACAAGACATTGGTTCATACCTTCCTGGAATAGCTTCTCCCCAAAGAGAATTGGCTAAAATAGTTGCAATAGCCAAGGAGGTCTCATCATTGGTTAGCTATTCAACGAGTTCGGTGAAAAGAGGGGGTCCGGAGCCTATGGATACTGAAGAAGTGGACATGGCCAGCATGCACAAAATGCAGAAAATATAACAGAGGAAACAATTAGTGCAGGTTAAAAAGGGAAATACAAAGGGACAAATGAAGAAAAAGAGTATGGAGAAAAAACAGGAGCTAGAAGAGCCCGAGGCAGCCAAACTACAAATCCAAGAATATGTATTTGATGGGAAGACTCCAAATAGGCATGCATCCAAAGAATACTGGATAGGCTCTTACCGAGAAAGGGTTGATAAAATTTCAAAGAGATAGCAGAGCTATACAATGAAGCAATGCAGTTTCCTTACCTAAAAGTGGCATTGAAGACAGTAAGGGATCATGCCACTGACACCCTTAGCTTAGCCTTGGCACTGGGAAATAAGGTGTCAGACGTTAGTGTGAACCTCTCAAAGGTTCCCACTACTGTCATAATACACCTCAACAAAGAAAATAGGGACATCCTGAATGCTAGACTGCTTAAGGCCACCATACATATGTCTAAGTTAGAGGAAAGTAAAACAAAGACTCTAAATATTTTGAGAAAGGTAAGAGTGGATAACAAATACCTCAAGGCCCAAATCAACAATTTGCAAAATGAAGCAATACAAATAGAGGGACTAGCACATAAAGGAGTCTTGGCCCAGAAATTGCTCGATGATAAGGAAAAGGAAATCCAGACACTAAAAAAGAAATTGAAAATCCCTGCTACCTAGCTCACCCAGACAGAATAATTGTCTGACTTCGAAAAGGAGAAAGAAACATTGAACATTGAGCTTACCAACTACAAATCCAAGCTGCTAAAGCTCGAAGAAAAGGAAAGGCAGTGGGAAGCAAACATCCAGCTCTTGAAGAAAAATGAAGTGGAATTAAAAGCCAGATTAGCCATAAAAGAAAGGGAGCTTCAAGGTGGGAGTGTTGAAAGTGAAATTTAGTCTGTAGGTGAAGCTAGAGAGATAGACACCGGTTCTCTTTCTAGAGCAATGTGGCCTACCCCTTATTTCTACTGACTGGAAACCCCCTCATCCTCTAATATTACTGACTATCTGGGACCCTTAGAACCAGGCTGGGTTCGGGCTGTTTGTCTTGGACTCGCTGCCAACTCTACCTATAACACGGGGTTTTATGCCACTGGATGTTGGAGCCAGAAGCAAGGAGGTATCAAGGCAATCCATTATGTTATCTTGGGATACCAAATAGGCCTGAAAGATACAGAGCTTGTTAAATTAAAACAACATATCGAGGAACTAGAAAAGGAAAAGGGAAAGTAGAGACAAGGAAAGGAAAGGATGGGAGAGAAATGCCAAGGACTGATCCAACAAAATGCTAAGTTAAGCCAACAGGTGGTCGGTAAACTTGCCTTGCAAGGCTCTAGACATCTAATCTAGGATCATATCATTATAGAGGTTGACAAGTTCTGACCTTATCTAGATTTCATTGAAGACCAGGAAAATGCCATGACAGAGGCCAAGAAAAAAGTCCTGAAAGTATTAGGGGAAATGCAGAAATGACCTGTGGAAATAGTGGAAAATGCCGTTGCTTTCCTAAGCTCCTTGTTAAATGATTTCTCCAATCGGTACGATATCCAAAATAGGGTTGCTATTGTCTCCAGAGCTAGAAAGTTAATTGCTAAACACATAATGCTGGAGACTGTACGAGCCAAAATAGATGTTATTGAACACAAAGTCAAGGATGTTATAAGGTTATTTAAATCACTCGTAGACAGAGGGATCCATTTCTTCTGGGAAGAGAAGGGTCTTTTATTCTCCCAAAAGGAATATCGGGAGCATCTGGTTCAGTGCCGATTAGACAACAACAAATTTGGAGACATGCAACAATCACTATCAGAAAATATCGTTTTTGATAAGTTGGCCAGCGAATTTGAATTGTTGTTTGATTTTAAAACCAATTGTGCTGAAGTCCCTGAAACTTCATATCCGAAAATGATGGATCTCAAAGCATAAGCATTCGACATGGTCATGGCGACTCTACCTGGTCCTGACTTATGGAGAGCCATTCAGCAATACGGGTCGACCAAATTCAAAATGCCTCCATAGAAGTGGCAATGATAGTATGCGGGAAGTTTTCTCTATGTACACACCCTTTCCGATGGTCACCTCTCCCAAAAATATGTACAGCTGCCACCCACTAGATGGAAACATAGAAGACTTTCATGCATATTTTCTCATGCAATCCATATTTCATTTTCCATTTTTTTATGTAAATCATGGCCAATGTGTCACCTACGAGTTTGTTAGAAGTTGTTTTTCAATTGTAACAATTTTTTATTCTTAGATGTCGGTCTAGGAAGTACAAAATGCTATAAATATACCTCCTGAAGAAGGAGAAAGGGTTAGAACCGTTATAATTTTTTAGTGTATGCTTTCAAGAGTATTTTAATAAAGTTGCAGAGTTGAGGTCGGCATTTTACATAGGGATTTATGTGTTGTTTGTATTAGAGTCTATTGCTTCCTTCCTCAGTGAATGTTTTTCTAGTTTATCTCTTCCGTTATGTTTTCTTTCATGTCTAAAAAAAGTGTATAACAGTTTGGAATTCATACATGCTATGCTTCGTCTATTGTTTCAGATATCCACTAAAGATTTCTTCTAAAGTTAATACACAATTCATTTTCCAATGCTCTGTGTTGATGGTCTGTTCATCTTCTTTTTTTCCACTGGACAATTATAATTTGATTGTGATTGAATGGCTATCTTTCCTCTGTGTTAAAATCATCTGCATAAGTTCTGTTTATTTTTGTCACACATCTTGACTCCATCGCCCAATGGTTTTATGTCATGTTTCAACCAATTTTACAAACAATTTATAGTTTCACTTGTACATATATGGCATTGATAATATTTGTTGAGAGATCCCTCTCAGAAGAGAAGAAGGCCAGTTCTCTCTTCGAAAGTGGTTCTGCTGTTACCTAGGGGCAGGCCTTCTGCAACCTTTGGCTCAATTCCATTGCTAACACAAGGAAGGTTGAAAGTAAAAATGTGGCAGTGGCTATGAGAAAGGAATTCTCCAACACATATAGATAAAATGATGTTTCCTCTTCTAAAAACCACCACAAAGGTTGACACAACAACAACTAGAGGAAAGAAGAGAAAAAGGATTATGCTTTAATTGTGATAGCAAGTATAGTATGGTACATAAGTGCGGTGATAACACTAGTATGGCTCAAAAGTTCCATGAAATATTTTAACAAATAAGTTAAAATGGTATTTTTGTTGGATAAATTGATAAATATTTTGAACATAAATTATTCTGGCCCTCAATCATCATTGCTATTGTAATGCAAATGATTGTTTGTCTCTATAGTGAAATATTTTTGTCTCTATTGCGACGAAGACACACATTCATCGCTATAGCGATGAAACTCTAAAATTTTTCAAATCAACGGTTATCACATATACAGTTATTCACTTTTTCTTATTGTTGAAATTTGACCCTTGTGCATTTTTGTTGTAACCACCATGATCATTGATCTATAAATACATGTCGTTAAGACACATTTCATCAATTTTTTTGCTATAGTTGCACCATTTTTCTTCTTATTGTTTGATTTGTGAGTGCAAGAGTCTGGTGCTGGTTTAACACATCAATTTTTTGTGCAATCTCCTTTGGTTTCTAGGTTAGTATTTTTAATTTCTTTGTCTCCTTTAATGTGTAGGGTCATACCTAAAGTGAGTAGACTATTCATTTCCTCATCAATACTATCACATCCTATACCAACATGGAAAGAGATGGATGATTAAGAAGTATTAATTTGAATGTATCATGTTAGAGTTTATAATTTTGTTAGGGATGATACATGAAAAACATTGGGTTTGTCTTAGATTAATGGGTGTTTTAGGTAATTTCAAAATCTTTGTAAAAATCTTAGCTTTTCATTGAGGTTTGTGGTTAGTGAACTAATATTTTCGAATGAGTAAATATAATGTCATTAGGATTCGTCTCTTAATCATTGCTTGATTAAAAAAATATGAATACAAAGTAATTAGGGAATTAACAAGGTCATTGCTTTTGAAATGTTTTATTTGTTTAATTTCTTATTTATAGAGGGGTAAACTAGAATGCGGTAATATCCTATGTGAAAAATTGTTTAAGCATTGTGATCCCATGTGCTTATGAGAAATCATGTTTCCTAATTTGGGAGAACATAACCATTGGGGGGGATTTAAATTTTATCACTAAATATCTAAAATATAGTGGTTAGTGGTAAGAATAGACCCCCATACTAACTTATTCCTTAACAATTTGGAAAGGAAGG